>PVIW01002476.1:115530-217330 GCA_004026585.1 Noctilio leporinus | reverse complement strand
GGTCGGTCGGGAACGCCTCACCTACTGTCCTGCTGGCCTCCTCTGCCTCTGGGCTCTGCTCCCCTGTGTCCAGATGCTGTCCGTTCCAATCCCTAGGGTCCTGAAGACGTCTCACGCTCCTTATCCTGTCCTCTAGCTGCTTTGGTACTTGAGAATACCATCAGCACTGCTCTCTACTCTGTCGCCATCTTCCCTCCTTGGTCTTGTTTCTTAATCCTAGTTTACATTACTCCTCGCTAGTTCTATTCACTAATAGGTGTTGAATGAAAAGGACAATTTGAATCACAACGTAGTCTTTCTAAGGTTTTGGGTTTTATTCAGCATTATCTGTTTTTATTTCTACATTAAGATTAGGAATAGACTAAATATGACAAGTATGCCACCAACTCTTCAGACTCAAATACTCTTGAGAAAGCCTGATCCTAGTTTTTGGTCAGTGACATTTTATTTTTTCTTAAAGAATAGTGGACCACTCTTGAAAATAAATTAAATATGGGCAAAATGTCATTCATTTTATTCTATTAGTATTTTAAAATATATTTTATTGATTATGCTATTATAATTGTCCCAATTTTTCCCCCTTGCCCCCTTCTACCCAGCATCCCCTATTTTGCTCTGATAAGCCCCACCTCCCTTATTTCATGTCCATGGGTCATGCATGTAAGTTCTTAGGCTTCTTCACTTCCTATACTATTCTTAACACCCATTTGCCTATTCTGTACTTTCCAATTTGTACTTTTTAATCCCTGCAACTTTTCTCCCATTCTCGGACTTCCCCAGCTGAACTGATAACTATCCAAATGATTCTCTTTTTGTTCTGCTTGTTTGCTTAGTTTATTTTTTAGATTTGGTTGTGATAATTGTGAATTTATTACCATTTTAATGTTCATGGTTTTGATCTTATTTTTATTAAATAAGTTCCTTAAACATTTCATACAGTAATGGCTTGGTGATGATGAAGTACTTTAGCTTTATCTTGTCTGGGAAGCATATTACCTACTCTCCAATTTTAAATGATAGCTTTGCTGGGTTGAGTAATTTAGGTCGTAGGTCCTTGTTTTTCTTCGTTTTTGAATGCTTCTTGCCAGTCCCTTCCAGCATGCAAAGTTTCTTTTGAGAAATCAACTGACAGTCTTATGGGTACTCCTTGGTAGGTAACTTTCTTTTGTTATCTTTCTGCTTTTAAGAGTTTCTGTTTATCTTTAACCTTTGGCATTTTAATTATGATGTGTCTTGGTGTGGTCCTATTTGAATCCATTTTGTTCAGGACTCTCTGTGTTTCCTGGACTTGTATGTCTATTCACTTCATCAAATTAGGGAAGTTTTCTTTCATTATTTTTTTTCAAATAAGTTTTTAATTTCTTGCTCTTTCTCTTTTCCATCCAGCACCCTTGTGATTCAAATGTTGATATGTGTAGAGTTGTTCCAGAGGCTCCTTACCAGATCCTCATTTATTTTTGTTCTTTTTTTCTTCTTGCTGTTTTAATTAAAGGTTTTTCCTCTGTTATATTCCAAATAACTTATTTGATTCTCAGCTTCTTTCACTGTATTGTTGATTCCCTATAAATTTTACTTTATTCCTTTTAGTGTAACTTTCATTTCGACTTGGGTCTTTTTTATGCTGCTGAGGTACCCAACAAATTCCTTCAGCATCCTTATAACAAGTGTTTTATACTCTGCATCTGATAGGCTGCTTACCTCCATTTTGTTTAGTTCTTTCTAGAGTTTTGTTCTCATATTCCTTTGTCTTCCCATTTTGGAAACATCCCTGTGTTTGTTTTGATGTATAAGGTAGAGCTACTTTGATCCCCTTAGCTGTACAATGTAAGTTGGATGAAGTGGAGTCTTAAGTAATAAGATGAGGCAACCTGTGTAAACTAGGCTGGTGGAGTCTCACGTATGGTGCCACCCCTCTGTGACTCTGTGCCTTGGAGAAGTAACAATGGCTGCATCCTGGCCTCTGGAATTTTGCCTAAGCCGAAGCTGTCTTTTGGCATCCACATGAATGTTAGACACTTCATTTTCTCCCTGCATGCTGCTGGTGCCCTTCAAGCTATTGCCCCAGTGCTGGAGCCCTGAATTAGTCTAAGTCCTAAGTCCATTGTTAGCCCTTTAATAGGAGGTAACTGAAAATTCTATAGTTTCTCCCTTGGTCCCAATCCCCACTGCTTTTTACAGCCAGAAGTTATGGGAACTTATCTTCCTGGCACTGGAATCCTGGGTTGGGTGGTATAGTGTGGGGCTGGGATTCCTCATTATAGATATCCTTCTGGATTTTTATCTATCACATTTTGGGAGTGGGACCAGCCCATTCTGTGTTCCTACAGCTCCACCCCTCCTACCCATCTGGATGGATGTGACTTCTATAATTCCTTGGTTGTTGGACCTCCATACAGTTCATTTTCTGATGCTTCTGGGTGATAGTTCTTTTGTAATTTAGTTGTAAGTTTTGCTGTGATTGTGTGAAGATGAAAGCTGTATTTACCTATGCCTCCATCTTGACCAGAAGAATGGTGTTAGTATTTTAAGGAAATTTTTAATTCAAAATATACTGGGTGGAGGGGGACAAAGGTGTGGGGGGATTGGGACAACTGTAATAGCAAAATAAATAAAATATATTAAAAAATATCTGATTGAATTCCTAATATCCTATCATGCTATATGGTAACTGGAGACCCTATTACTTCTCCTTTGATTTGCTTTCCCTATCTATATACTTCATTACTTCCCTTTTTAGTTTTTCATGAACTGCCTTTTTCAAAAAATAAGATCAAATGAGTTTCTTTCTACTCATTTTTTTTTTTTTTTTTTTTTTAATTTCAAACCTCTTGTGGCAGCTTTCCCACATGATGAAAACATAAAGCCTGGCTATGTAACTTTTTTAATAGAAGCAGTGTAAACTCATTTTTGTGACTCAGAAGAGGAAAGTCAGACACTGCCATAGTTAAAGCTTATTACATGAAATAAAGCATGGGTATATTGGCCCATTTCTTTTAGCTCCATATTCACCTTCTTATCAATAAGAGCCAACCACATGTAAATTAAATATCTATTCCAATAGATGAGAGTAGCAATTTTTTATCTCTCCTTTTCTTTTAAATTGATAAAATAAATTTTCAATTCTATTCACACTGATCTTATGAAGGTAGTAACAATATAGGTAAAATTTTCATAGTCCCATAAGTTGCATGCATATATTGAGCTTAGGGGAGTTTTTATGACTTTTTCAAGATCACTTAAGAGCCAGCCATTGGAGGAGTCTTATTCCCACAACAATGATTCCTCCCCCCCATTTTGCCACATGGCTATAGAAAAATCAGACCTGATCTCAAGTATATTTCTCTCAATAAAGGCTAATCAGTGGTCAGACATATGGTGATTACATTACTCTGGTGTGTTGTTATTTGAGACTTATGAATAGGAAATGTAAAGTAATCTGAGAAGAAATTTAATTTTAATATCTTTCAAAAATGATTAAAGGTTTTCTTTGAAAACAGTTAGGATGACAAAAACCTAAGATTATTGGAAACCTGGTAGCAGATCTTTCCTTGGCAATATTAGGGTGAATTATTACTGGTAAGTAGTGAATAGGCTCCATTCATTTTCTTTTTATAGGTTGAACTTCAGAGGAACAGTTGCCAAAGGCATTGCAGCAGATCACTCAGCCATAGTGCATTGTATTGAAGAAATATGCTATCTTTTGAACCTTTCATCTAGTATCCTATAAGTAGTCCCTCTACCTCATCTGAACATTAGCTATTTTGAAAAAATTCTAACATAGCCACATGTTATTGGAAAAACTTAAAGCTTCTTCTTTTTAAGCACTGCACCAAAATATTTTGCAAGAAATTGGTATGCATTAAAGTGCCATTTTTATTCTTTATATCAGAAACCTTAATATATTATACAATTCATACATAGCTGTGTCAAACATTTTCTTCCATGGAGTGATAACTTTAGTGACTGTGTGTGAAACCTGTGTTTTCCTTTCCCAATACCTATTTTAATATCTTGATTTAAAAGATAAAAATATCAGGAGTTCAAGAAGACTCACAAATAAATGGTTTCCTTTCCTTCTGACTTCAAATAAGCAAGTTTTTTGTTTTATAAAGGCTATGGTCTTCTCACAGAGTCTCTTTCATGACAGATGGTCTCTCTCAAAATACCTTTGTTCCCCAAATCCCAAAGATATAATTTGACTTCCTTATGATTGCTTACTATTTCCCATTTGCTAATGGGGTAATGGAATCTTTACTGTCTAAGATATCATCTATGGAAGTGCATATAATAAATCTTATGCTGCATTGACTTCCCATAATCAAAATACAGTTCATAATATATCATAGATAATGCAATGAAGAATTTAGAGAAGATAAAAACACTTTCTACAGATATCTTTATTTTGATGAGAATTCTAGCAAGGAGAAGAAAATTTGCATACCTCCCCTGAGCAAAGAATAGGCAAAAGAGTGAAGCAAGTGTGAATGAAATTCTTCAAATGTATTTTAATCAGACTGAATATTTTGATTAAGTGCATGTAATAAAATGATACAATTCATATTCAAAGATTTTTTTCATCTTTTTTGACATGATTTTAGTCCTAGAATGTTTATATATAGCCAGTTGAGTTGTTTCATTCATTTATGGAAAGGAATTTAATAATTTTTTTCTTCTTAAAATAGATTATAAAAACCATATTTCTTATTTTGAAGCCCAGATTTTAACACGAGGATTCTTTTATAATGATGACTTTAATGAATATGGTTTTATATGTGTTAGTTTTGTAGAATTAAATTAACTAAAAATAGCCCTGAATGGTAGCACAGTGGTTAAGGTGCCAGCCTGCGAACCCAAAGGTTGCTGGTTTGATTCCCCAGCCAGGGCACATAACCAGGTTGCAAGCCAGGTCTCCAGCCAGGTCCGTAGCTGGAGGCAGGTGAAAAAGGCAACCATACATTGATGTCTCTTTCCCTCTGTGCCTCCTTCCTTTTCCCTCTCTCTAAAAATAATAAATTAAATGTTTCTAAAAATTAACTAAAAATATAACTAAAAACAAAGAAATAATAACTTTAGCCAGTTTGTGGACTCCAAGAAGTAAGTAAACAACCAAGAATTCCGATGCTGGACCTGAGCTAAAAGTTTTCACAGTTTATGATGTCACTCATATGTAGAAGCTAATGAACAAACTGAACTAAAGCAAAATAGAGGCACACTTGTAGGTAGAGAGCTCTGAGTGGAGTTTGGAGGGTTTAGGGATCAAGCAAAAAGAGAAAGGACTTATGGACATGGAAAACAGTATGGTGATGGCAGGGGGTGAGAAGGTTGGTGGAGGTGAGAGGGTATAGAGGGAATAAATGATCCTGGAAAAATTACAATAAAAATAACTTATTAAAAATGAAACACAAAATACTAAAAGAATTTTAGAAATAAATTCCTTAACTTCTAAATATAAATATCCAGTTTATGGTGGGACAAAAACCAGATTTTCTATCTTGAGTATGGTGCTCTTTGTAGGTATGAGAGACAAGTTTCTGCATTACAGTTGTATATGCTAGTGGAGGTGGGGCAGCTTCTAACAAGAGAAGTTTTCAAATTTGAAGTCATCATTAATTTGGAAGCCCTTCCAAATTCTGGATATATCAAATCCAGACAAGCTTCATTAGGAATTATGGTGAATATTAGGAAGTATAAGATTATATGAGTTTGAGATCCTATCATTGAAGAGTATAAAATTCAGTTGGCAGCCTAAGAATAATAAGATTGATTAAAAGATACATGAAGAAATTATTTAAATAATTGTTTAAAAAAGTAAAATAATACTATCTCAAAGAGCAAACATCATTGTTCTGTAAATTATAGAGAGAGCAAGAGTTAATATGCCTAAGAGATCACTTTAAAGTAGAATGTCCAATGGAGGTGGTATAGTCATTGGATATACATTGTTCTTTTAAAGCTGGGTCCTTCAAAAGGCAGATTTTTGTGCAGAAATTAGTTTAGATGGAAGAAATGTACTGGTAGATGAGATAATATTCTTTTTCTCTGATAAAAACAATAAAATTGTAGGTGGAAGTTATCAAACCAGGAGACTTTGTACTATAGCCATTTATGAATAGCCTCATAGATTTTGCTGTGTATAATCTTCCTAGTGGGATAGAGCTGTGTATGTGTGTTTGGCTTGATTTATGAAGCTAATATGAAAAAATGGATTCAGGAAAATTGTTTTACTGCCTTAAGATGTTTTTGTGGCAAAACTCTGTTTTACTTATGAACTATTTTGTAAGGGGCAATAAAAATAAAGTAAAAACTGAATACTGAATATAGGAATTTAAATTTTTAAGAGATTGGCTTTAAGTTTGTTTAAATTATTATTATTATTATTATTTTGTAGAGCTATTGTCTCAACTATTGACCCTTTGCTTAAGGAAATAAAGTATCTACATGATGCTTGCTTTCTTGTGAAATTTTCCATGTAATAGGGATGTCTAAAAATTGAGTTGTTGGGTATGATATGTGCTATTCCTGAAATATTTACTTTCAGATAAGGTGGCAATAGAAATAGCTAAAATTTTGCTATACAATGCCATCATGTTTAAACAAAGACCAACACTCCTGCTCTGAGAAAACAAAAGGTTCTTTTGTATCAGGCATTGTGTTAAGCTGGCACCCATAGAAATAACTCTGAAATTACATATACTTGTGAAAATGTGTTCTCAGTAGGAGAAAATATGTTTTCCTGATAAAATGTTTTAACTACTCTGGGCTCAAATCAACTTTGAGTATTAAAGCTATAGATGAATCTTCACTATACATAAAAATGATAATAAAGTTAATGATGTTAAGGACATAGATTAGATTCTAGAAATTATAAAGCCATACACATTTTATCAGTTTTAAAAAGTATATTACTGAAGGGTTTGTAAACAAAGCTAATTGAATTTCTAAAGATGCATTCAGTAACTTATTTACATCTTGTGAAATTTTTGGTATGAGATAGGTCTGTGGAGTGGGCATATTTCTAAGTCTAGAATAGCATAGCTGGCAAAAAAAAAAAAAAAATAGAGACAACACACAATGGGCAATACGAATGAGCACCATGCAGTAGCATAATAGTTATTATATAAATCTCATCAGTCAAACACTTTGACATGTTGTCTTCTCTATTATAACAATAAAAAGCTTTTATTCTTCTTAGTAGATGGCCATTAAAGACATTACAGAAAAGATAAACATATCTGATAATACACTTTTTATAGCTATAAATGCTTCTGTTGGGGAAAAATATTTGAAAAATTTTTATTATGATAGAGCAAGCATATGACTGAGTTTTGCTTCTTCCCCTGAGAAGCATTCTCTAATTCTGTATTTGAAGGTATAACATCAGGTTTCATCAGCCTTGTCACTAAGACATTCTCTGGAAAGTCAAATCTGTAGTCCCTATGGCAATGAGTCATCAAATACTTTAACTATTATGTTACTTCACGGCCTTTTCCCCCTGAATAAATTACTTATGTTCTTCATCATTGTTCAAAAGCTGCACAAGCCCTGAGCACAACTGTGAGCTAGTTAAGGCTCACCCTGGGCTCTCAGCTTTCTGATTCTGATCCTTGTTCTCCACTTCAGGACACTTCTGTCTGCATGAAATCACATCAGTACTATCCTGGACCCTCTATAGAGACTGCTATCAAGGAAGGATAGAAATCACTTTCTGAGGACAGTAAGTAGCTGAGTAATTTTACATACTGCAGTGCTTCCATATCCATTGTAATAGACCAAAGCCTTAACTTTAAACTTGGGTCTTAATGCCTTTGAGAATATAATGTAATAATGCAATCAGGCACTTCTTAAGAGAGAAAAAAATACAATATTCCATAAAATTTTAGAGAAAGACAATCT
The DNA here is from genome assembly GCA_004026585.1 of Noctilio leporinus. Classification (NCBI taxonomy): domain Eukaryota; kingdom Metazoa; phylum Chordata; class Mammalia; order Chiroptera; family Noctilionidae; genus Noctilio; species Noctilio leporinus. Next base: position 209,437 of record PVIW01002476.1, on the reverse strand, counting down.
CTGGGAAAGCTAACCTAGGAATACATGTTAAAAATCACACAATGAAAAGACTAAACATGTTAGGGTATAATCTTGGGTATTAATGAGGAGACATTTTCTTAGATATAGAATTTTTCTTTTATCCATGTGCATAAGCCCAGCCTGATTTAAAGCAAGTTGTTTTATATATATATTTAAATCTTTTTTTTTTTTTTTTTAAGATTTTATTTCATTATTTTTAGAAAGAGGGGAAGGGAGAGAGGCAGAGAGGGAGAGAGACAAATCTTAAAACTCTCTTTTATCTACCCATAATCTCTCATTAAATGCAGTACCCCAAGATAGCTGCACTACTCCTAGAAAGGTGGTAACTAATCAAATTAGAATAATATAAAAATAATTCCTTCCTAGCTTTTATCCTTTTAAAGTACAAAATAAGTGAATAAATTAAGTTATCGAATTTAATGTGTGAGGAAAAAACATGTCATTTTTAAGCCGAAAAGGTAGATTTCTCCATATATGTTATCTTGTATAGTACACATTAGCAATATTTGTGAGGTTCTATGTTAAAACTGATAATTCTTTCTGTATTGCCAGCTATTGAGCTATAATATTTTAAAATCCATGGGTAAAACTGAAGGTCCCATGTTTGACTAAAGTTTTACTTCCTAGTCACTTTGTATCAAGGATGATTTTAGCATATTTACTTGTATTTCAACAGTAAGATTTTCCAAAGATGTTTCTAATATAATAAAATAACTTGACAAGTAAAGGCTTTTCTGCAGGGGACTCATAGTCCTAAAATTATACATGATTAAAGATAAAATCTGTGACATTTTACTATTTTTTAGTTTAATTTATCTGCAATTCAGATGGCCTAACTAAACTTAAATATAGATATGAAAGTTAGCATATTTGCAATTTACTGAGCTGACAAATACAGAGTACTGGCTGTTATTTCTGTTTGGAAGTCGGAGATTTGAGCTATTCATTTTACAGTCTGACAGTCATCACTACAATTCCTTGAATTCCCAAAGCTTTTCATACAGCTTCCTCAAGGACAGCTATCATGTCTTAGCTACTGCAATGACAGATGGGATATAACGTGTCATGTGATGGATAACTCTGGAGCCATGGTACTTAATCCTTCTAATACTAATAGCTGCATTATCATAGAGATTTATGGGAATGTCAGTTTCAAGTTCCCAGTTCCATTCATGGGTTTTTAAAACTTCAGCTGCAAAAAACATGCATCCATCCCATTAATTCTAATTATCATGGTTCATCTTCTCAGCAGTTTTGCACTCCGGAACCTTTCAGTGCAAATTAACGTACCAAAAAAGTGTATTAATTAATATTTGTAGCTTTTAATTTCTGCAAGAGTGTTGTCTGGAAGCAGCTGGCAGTACAGGGCCGCTGCTATTGAATCTTTGCCAAACAAGTGCAGATGTAATTTTGTTATCTCTTGCTTAGTCATTTACGTAAATTAATTTGAACAATTAGCCTTTTACTGGTCCTTCATGAATCATGCAAAAGGGATCTGCCAAAAATTGCTAGTTGACAGAAAAGAATTGGTTAATGCTCTGCATTTTGTGGGAAGGTAATGCAGAATGAAGCTTAACATTATTTTAGACTGTAGACAATTGTCTAAATATTCTATTGTAAAATTTACTTAGCCCTGTTAAACAAACTTGAGAATTTCCTTTAATGAAGAGGAAACCAGCAAAGTAGTAAAGGTTTAGTTTATAGGAGAACTCAAATTTTTCATGAAATATACAACTTGAATATGTCTTAATCAAGCATAATAGGCAAAATAAAATTTGAGCATTCAATACAAAATAGGACTTAATGAACTGATTTTTACTGCTTTTCAGGTTACAAATTCTTGCTTCTATTTACTTGATATTTGTGCATATGTTTGTGTAATTATTGATTATATAAGGTAAATATAAAAAGAGGGGTTGGAGGGCAAAAAGTGATGGTGTGGAGGGACTGGAAAAAAAAAAAAGAAAAAACGCACAGACTCAGACAATCCTGTGGTGATTGCTTGGGGTGAGGGCTATGAGAAAGAGGTGAAGGAGGATATAAGGGGACTCAGAGATGACAGAGGGAGACTTGACTCGGGGAGGTGAACATACAATACAGTGTACAGATGATATGTTGTGAAATTATGGACCTGAAACTTGTAAAATTTGGTTAACCAGTTTCATCCCAATAAATTCAATAAAAAAGGAAAAAAATGATGTGTAGCCTCATTTGATACCTTTTAATCTAACCTTTTAAAGAGTTAAAAAGTATTTTAAAATAAATATCTAGTTATTAAGCTTCAAAGGCTTTGGTAAATAAGACTTTAAGTGAATGATCCATAGCTCAGTCATTTCAGAAAGGGTAGAGAACTAGTTTTTGTTGTTCACACAAACTTACCAGTATCTTAAAGGTTAAAGACAAACAAACAAAAATCCATACAAACAACAACAACAACAACAAAAGAGGAAACAGTAGTTGTAAAATGTTCAGTTCTTTTCCTTAGAAGTAGTCCAAACTACCTGTGCGTTAATGTTTCCTGTTTAATTCTTGCCTTTTTTTTTTTTTTGTTCCATTTTTAGTAACTGGAGCTAAGACTGTTTCCATCTAATATTATATCCAGATGGTTGTACACTATATAATGTTAAGTTAAAACACAGAAAAATAAGGCTTTTTTTCACTTTGTATAGAATTAGTTTAGAAAAGGCCCAAGAATTCGTTCATAGTGTAAAATAATGTATTTTTACAGTTACTCATTTATATGTTTAAAATCCATGTCACATGAACAGTATATTTATATTTCTTTAAAATGTGTCATGCTAATTTCCTGTTTAATTATCAAAGTAAATGATTAATCTTAGACTGTAGCTTTTAGAAAAGAGAATTGAAAAATTAATAAAATTCATTTAGATGCTTGTCCCAGAAGCATAAATAGATCTGAAATGTGAGTGTACTTGAGATGAGGTTAATAAATCCTCTACTGCCAAATATTTTTAAAATCCAAGTTACTGATTACTATATGGATAATAAATCATTGTAATCATGCAGATTAAAATCACCAGGCATGTCTAAAACTAGAAAGTTTGGTTTTTCAATCAATTTTTGTTCCATAATGAATTTCAAACATCCAAATAAAATTTATATAAATCTAACATTAATGGATAAGTTAAATCAGTTGTATGAAATATGTTAAATTGTCATTTGTAGAAAATTTTATTTTATCTATATGTTGGTCTCAGTCATCTTGAAAATAAAATGTTAGAGGACTTCAAGTGCAAAAATAGTGCTATCAATGTCAATGTAACATATCCAGCAAATGTTTAGGCTTTAAAATATAATTAGTTTTATTTTTCATTTTATAAAAGCAACATTTGTTCACTGTTGAAAATCAAAAAGCTACAATGAAGAATAAGTATTTGAAAGTCACCTTTAATACAACTTCTGCAAAGTAACTATAGTTAATATTTTTATTCACTTTGTTTTCTTCTACATAGGTTTTAAAAGCATCACAATGTTGTAATTAGTACTACATGATATAACATGAAAATTTTTTCCTATTAAAAATAATGATTATCATGCAATTTTAATAAATGTAGATTTTTAAATTGCCCATTTGACATTACTACATGTTAAATTATATATTTCAGTTATAAATAATAAAGCAATGGACATCTTTACAGATAACTTCTTCCTGTATTTCAGTCAAATTTTTTAAGCTTGAGTTTCAAAGAAGGGATTATTTGTTCTAGCAGTATGGCTACTTTGAAATTTACTATATATTTATTCATTTCTTTCTTAAATGGTAGTACTTTTTTCTTAGAATGAGAGAAAACTTAGATAACCACATCTTTAAGAGCCTTAAATATCATTAAAATAATAATAAAATAAAATTTTAATGTAAGTTAATATTAAAAATAATGTGTTATTTCCTTCCTTCCTGTTATTAGTGAACTTGAACAATTTCTTGCAGTGTCTGATGCACTGTTTTTTATCTGTACAATGTTTATATGAAGTTCAGCATTTTTGAGAAAACTTGTTTAAAAGGGCTTTGTAGCCCTGGCTGGTGGCTCAGTGGATAGGTGCCAGCCTGTGAACCCAAAGGTCACTGGTTTAATTCCCCAGCCAGGGCATATAAGCAGGTTGCAAGCCAGGTCTCCAGCCAGGTCCTTAGCTGGAGGGAAGTGAAAGGCAACCATACATTGATGTTTCTCTCCCTCTCTGCCTCTCCCTTCCCCTCCCTCTGAAAATAATAAATAGAATCATTAAAAAAAAAAGATGCTCAAAGATTAAAAAAAATAAAAATAATAAAAATAAATAAAAGGGCTTTATGAAACCTATAAAAATATAATATTACTTACATACTACTATATAATAATCTCTGTCTATAAAACCTGATTTTTTAAAAATTATATTATTCTTGTTTCAATTTAGCATAAAAACAGGACTTAGATACTGTGCTTAAAAAATTAGGGGTTGGTTATTCCTTTGGCCAAATCCCTTTTAAGGAATTTATTTTTCTTCTGCATCAGTATGTGGATCATCATTCAATATAAACGATCAAAATTTAATTTATATTACAAAAATTATAAGATAATTATATAAATGTAACTTTTCTAACTCAAGCTATATAAGTTCAGCCTATTTATTTCATTTTATTTTCAATTGCCAATAATACCACATATATTTTATATAATCCATATAGTAAAATTTTTTAACTTTAATTATATGTTTAAAAATATGCCTATATAGAAAACCAAAAATTGAATGGAAAAATCAGATTTTTATTTTATTTTTTATTTAATTGACCAAAGTAACATAGCAATTATCTGATTATCATTTATTAAGCTGTACGCTTAATAATAGTCTACATTATTGTCACAACCATCAAATATTATGAAATAGCTGTTCAAATTTATTTTTGAAAGAATTATATGATGGTATAATAGTCACTATGGTACTATATTAAATATTGAGAAAGAAACGGAGAGGACAGAACATTTTCTTGGCTATGTAGTGTATTCTTATGCATAGAATCCGGTGAATTAATATCACTTATCTCTTTATAAAGCAGTGTGTATTAGATATTAAAATTAAGCATTAAGAAAATAAATATGACTCATCAAAGAAGAGCATTGATGATATGAAGATAATTTTACTTACAATATTTTTTGCTTTTGCATATATTTTAACAAAATAAACTGGCTTTTATCCTGCTTAATATATTAAAAGTAATTCCTATATTATTAAATCCATTTTTATAAGCATACTGTTACATTATTTAAGTATTTGGAGGATGATCCACAATTTATATAATCAATTCTTTATTTTTAATATTTATGTTGCTCTAAATATTTGCTGTTATGAACACTGAAACATACATATAAATCTTTGCATATATACATTATTATTTTCTTTAAATAATATTCCATATTTGATTTTTCCATTGTAAAGCTTGTTTCAGCCTGTGTTTTAATAAATGCAAGTTTTAAGATACTAACTTGTTAGCAGTGAAAACTACGAAATTCTGATTGTAATCATTTTTAGAAACAATTAATACTTTAAAATGGTTTGCATTATTTTGGTGTGTTGTTATCAAATCTACAACTAGTGTCTCAGTGTTGTGTCTCTCAACCAAGTTGTGGTTTATTTCACTGCTGGGTTACTGATTAATCAGAAAAAATATTCCCCTCATCCATACATACTGAGAGAGATGAAGCTACTCTCTCTAATTGAAAGTATCAGTGGTAAACTTGGCTGGAGCTTGATTAATAGTATATTAAAATCAGAGTCTTCTTGGTGAGTGCTAGATAAGGAGTTTTGGGCAAATTACTTGGTTACAGAGAAGTCTTTAAATTTTAATCATGGAAGTACTTCAGTGTCATTAGAAAGTGAAAGGACAATGGGGTCTGCTGGCAAGTTCTCTGAATGGTTGTGCTTGCAGGCTCTCTTTCTGCTGCACTGTCGACAGCCAAGTTTGGGCTGCCATTGAAAATCCTTTAGCTCCCCATGACTTTGATTGCTATTATTATAGTTTATTATTTCATAGTATCTTAGGATAAAGTAGTCTATGGAAATGAGAAGAGATAATGTAGAAGGTGGGGGTAGTGGTGGACAACTGAAACTGAATTCAGAGTTAGCCAGAAAAATAGTTCTAAATCTGTAAATCTTTCCTCAACCCACTGAAGTTACAATGAGTAAAAGCAGGATCTTAAAGATATTTAACTTAAAATGTGCAATAGGAATAAAAGAATGACAGAAAACTGCTCCATTTTGAACCTATCAGATAGTAGTATTATTTAACTAGTGGCAAAGTGAGAAATGTAATAGGAAGCAGAGGTTAACCTAGTCTCAGCATGTTTTGACATTTCATATATAATATTTAGATAAAATAGAAAACACATACTTTACCCAAATAAGAATGCAAAATATAATTGACTATTATTAATTTTTATATTAAAGTCTTATCAGAATATTATTTGATGTCCAAAAGGTAAGTTAATATTTTCTTTTATGTATGTGAATTCTAGTTAATATATACCCAGGTTGTTTCAGAGTTTTGAACAAAATGAACAAGTAATAGAATCATAAATGGTAGAAATCTCAGAAACCAACTAATTCCAATAACCTTTATTTTGCAAAAGGAAGAGTAGAGTGTAAACATTACCCAATAAGTATGATACAGCTGAGACAAGCTTCTTTTTAGGGATTTTTAGCATAGTTTACAAGCCACAAGAAGCTTTTAATATGTTTGATTTTTAAAATTTTATTTATTATTTTTAGAGAGAGGGAGTGGGGAGGCAAAGAGATATCAATGTTTGGTTACCTTTCACCTGTCTCCTGCTAAGCACCTGGCTAGAGACCTGGCTTGCAACCTGGTTATGTGCCCTGCCTGGGAATTGAACCAGTGACCTTTGGGTTTGCAGGCCAGAGCCTTATTCATTGTGCTATCAGCTAGGGCTGATTTTTTTAAAGAAACAATTTTCAATTATTTATGCAGGTATTTTCTAGAAAATGCCACAGAGAAATTGGGAGATATAAAAACAGTTCTCTGAATAATTCTAAGAAACCAATGCAATTACTCTGCTCTGGGGCAATGCATATGTGTTGTGTTCCACTCTTAAAGTTCTTTGAGGTATCTCTAACTTTTTAAATGCATGTTGAAGTTCTCTCCTTTAAGTAAAAAAAGGAAGGCAAACCAAGGTTGGTTATTTATAATTTAATTGTGAAGAAAGCATGATCTATTCAAGCATAGATATGAGCTGTTTTAAGCAGCGAGGCCATAAATATGTGTGTGTGTGTGTGTGTGTGTGTATATATATATATATATATATATATATATATATATATATATATAATAGAGTAGATTGCAGGAGGGCAATCACTTACACACATTTTTCCAATGCCATGTGGTATGCAGATTTCTAAAGGCACATATAAGATTAAGTAGTACTAGGCAACCAATGCACCATATAATCTTTTCTTGGTTAACTTCTACTCATTTTTCTTATACAATTCTTTATTATTCTTTATTATTATTATTATTTGGTTTAGAAAAAAATCACAGATTTACAGAAAAGTTTTGAATGTGATGCAAACTCTTTGTTTCCTGCATCAGTGGAGTGGACATTGCTGCCCTCATATTCCTTACCCCTAAATATTTTGGCATATGTTTCCTATAGGAGCACAATATAGCCATCAAAAACGGGACCTTAACATTGATATATCCCTTTCATTTAATTCTCAGAGGATGCAGATCAGAGTCAAATAGTGCACTTAATTATTATATTTTCCTAGTCTCCTGTAGTTTAAAATATATCCTTAACCTTTTGAGGATTACAGGCTAGTTATTTTACAGAATGTCTTCCAAGTTGACTTGGCTCTAATGATTAGATCCAGATTATACATCATTAAAAGGAATAGCAAATAATTGACTCTGTGTTTTCTTCATTATGTTCCATTGAGGAGCTCACATTTTTTATTTGCCCCATTGATTATTTAAGATGTTCATTTTATTGCTCAAACTTGTGTTTGTCAGAATTCCTAAAGTAGGCATACATCATGCGTTCCACCACTGATTTTGCACATTCAGAGCATTCCCAAACCTTGCAAGTTCTCTACATTATCTATCACCAGTCTTAATAAATGTTTAATTGGGAAGTACTTTTTTTCTTTTTTTTTTTTTTTTAATATGGACTGCTTCACAAATTTGCATGTCATCCTTGTACAGGGGCCATGCTAATCTTCTCTGTATTGTTTCAATTTTAGTATATGTGCTGCCAAAATGAGCATGGTAAGTACTTTAACAGTATGCAATATATTGCTCATATATTTATTTTTATCTATGGATGATTAGTTTCCTATTTTTAATAGGTTCTGGTCAGACCAAGATCTCTTGGTTTACTTTGCACTTTCCCTGCCCCAGTCCTGGAAACAGCCATTTCTCTCCAAGGCTCTGGTTCTATTAAAAAGTAAGTGATACTTAAAGCCAAGATGCAGTTTCCCTACAATTCCTTGTTGAAGTTGAGGTATCATTGCTCCAGACCTGCAGTGGGCAAATCTAGGAAATTGTGTGTGCATGTGTGTATAGCACACATATACTATTTGTTATTTATTATCTATCTACATCTAATATTATATCTTCTTCTCTATATACCTATGTGTAGTTATATATATGACATACATATGTACATGTGTATGCAGGAATATGCACACTTGTATATCTATATTTCCACCAGTATTTCTAATTACAGTCAATTATCACAGGGTTTATCCTAGGTTTCTTTTTTTTTTTACTTTTCCGTATTTGTAATCTGCTTCTTCTATAATAGGAAACCTGCCTCCCATTATCCCCAATATACTCATTTGATTAAACCTCTGTATGTATACAAACTTGTCTTGCATTTGGATGTGTTCCCTGGCATGGGCTTCCTGTTGACATGCCTGGGCTTTAATATTAAATTATGAGCTTTTATTATGTAAATCTGCCCTCTGTTTCCTGCTAGACATCTCCTACTGGGCTGCCCTTACACACTCATAACCTGGTTTGAATAACTGATTCTATCTCACATAATCCTCTCCATCGCTAAATGTATAAATTGTTGTGTTGTAGCTGAAGGCTTTAGACCTAATCTAAGAAGGAAAAGAATTTTTGAAAAGAATGAAAAGGAAGAGAACAGAAAAGAAAGAGGAAGATGGATAGCTTTACTTGTTCATCAATTTATATGCTATTTATGTTAATTATGATCATTCTAGCACACTGTTCATTATTTTATGGTCACACTAAGAGCTCTTAGAATTTGACAGTGATAATGTGCTAAGTGTGTTACAGAAATATGGAATATAATGTCTTAGAAAAAAATCAAATTAAATAAGAAAGTCACTGGGAGGCAAAAGTACAAAAGATATTATCTGCTTGAGGAAAGAATAGCACATGAAATTGTCCATAGGAGAGAAAGAACATTGCATGAACAAAAATGTGGTCTATATATATTTTATACTGGCAAAAGAAGATAGATAATAATTCTAGTCCTGCTTCTAGACTTTTGATTAGTTATTGTAGTAGTACATAATGATCTCTCCCAACTGTCCAATTTGCCAGTCACCTCAACACTACATATTTTAAGTATTCATTAGAGCTGAATTAGTCAGGATATTTTGGGCAGAATTTATTGACCCAAGGTACAAAATAGCTAGTTCCTGATTGCCTAGCCAAAGGACTGTGAAAAATTGTTCTATGTTAACATATAGCTATACTCAAAAAACAGAATAAAGAACTAAAGAATCTTTAGGATACAAAAAGTTTCTATTGACTTGAAGAGAACCCCTCCCCAGTTCTTAATTCCACAAATTCAGTGTTCCAGTTTGCATGGATGATCAGAATTGAGTTTGGCACTGTTGATTAAGAATATTTGAGGGAGCAGTAGTCAACTTCAAACTTGGTTTTAAATATTACATGTAAGTAAGTAAGTTTTATTATTAAATAATAATGTAGGTAGACTTCATTAAAACTGTAAATGCAATTTATAAGTCTTAATCCAAAAGCTGACACAGAATATATTTTGATTTCAATAGTAAACAAGATTATTGGATGAGTCTTTGGTTTGGAAAGGTATCCATAGAGAAATGGCTCACAAAGAAGTAATGATCTCAATCCCAAATTTCTATGAATGATGCTTTGCCTGAACTGGTGATTATTGCTGTCATTCTAGTACAGTACAATTATAACTTTGGTTAATATAGAAAGGTCTTTAAAGAATCCTAAACTTAAGAACATAAATATCTGAATAGTGAATTATGCTTTTCTGATTCCTGAGGCTGGAGCAATCAGTCAAACACATCATGGAATTTTCATTTCTTGATTCTAGGAGTATAATTAAACCAACCATTTGATTTTATTTTTGCCATTCTTCTTTTGTTCTTTTATTATTTTTCTCTTTTTTTGAAATGGACATGCTGTTATACAGTGCTTATATTGGTAAACTTATGTGTGATTTCCCTTTAAGAAGTTCGAAATTTTTTTCCTGCAAACATAACCACTCCTCTTCTGAGCCACCCCATATTTAATCTTATTAGGGCTGCATTCTGCATCCTTGCTTTTTCCTTGTTTCTGATGACATGATACTATCTGTAATTCAGCAGTATTTTAGAAAAAATAGTGTTAGAGGATGCCATAGAGTAACTTGATTATTTAATGCGCATGTGCCCTACGGATGCCAGTTTGGTGTGATTGCCACATACACACACACACACACACACACACACACAAATTAATTTCAATATAACACTTTAAGTTTTGAAATTTAGAAATGTCAGTGAAAACAAAGGAAGAAAGGCAAACAAAGTTAAGATAAAACTAGGGCAGTTGAGTATATTCTCAGATGATTACAGGATATTTATGTGAAAATATCCAGCATGACTGTATAAAACTGAAATTTGAGGTAAAAATAGAAAAGCACTAAAGCACTAATTTTAAGTTATTTGACACTTAATAATGTATAGCACTTGGAATTTTATCATGTTGGGGAAAATGCAACATCTTATTCTGTGCCTGTATGCTTCTAGATGTATTCAGAATTAGACCCATTTGAAATGTTAATTTTGCTTCTGAGTTTTATTGGGCACTATGAAAATGCCTACCAGTGTTTTTGAAGTTGATAAAGTTATACTTGGAAATTGGAAAGTTTTCAGATTTAATTGATGACAGATATAGTTGCAAATTTATTCCAATTATTTTGGATAAGGGATGAGTATAGACCATATTAAAAACAAAGTAAGAAAATAATTCTGATTAGGATAAAAGATCCACCACAAATTAAAAAATAAAAATGCAATGCTGGTACTTCATGTTAAATCAGACCATTTTAAAAAAATCATGGAGTGAAACATAAGAAGGCTAGAAAAGTTTGGAGTAGACTGGATAAATTATTTGGGAGACTGTGCTAATCTGCCATAAGGGTAAGAATCAATTTGGCTGATAGACAATGAGTGACTTGTGTTTGATATCTGAATTTTTCAATCAGCATTTTCTGAACATGGTTCCTCATTATGATAATGACTGAAGGATTAATTATCACCATGAGAACAGTGATAATAGCACTTTGAACTGTACTTGTCACCATAAGACAGAGACTATTACTTGTTTTTTATATTATTTTAAGAAAGATATGGGCACTTAGAAGCATTTGATTCACTTGGTGAAAGTGATACTATTAAGTTATTAGAGTTAAATGATGGGGAGACAACAGTGTACTTTCACACTGGCCATTCTTTTTACAGTTTTAATTGACCAGTTAAAGCAGAGAATAATTAACAGTATCAGTGCAAATGCTTATGTCAAATGGATGGTTTAATTAGAATATTTGCTGGTTTCTTCTAAAACTCTCTACTGTAGCAGATAGAATGTTGTAAGGAATAATATTGCTAATTACCTTTCCAAAACAATATACTTCACTAACTCAAGTGCAACAGACTAGATATAAGGCATTTAATGAGAATGGCACAGCATACTGGATTTTAATTTCAGATTATTGGATACATGCATGGTAGGCAATGATATAATTGAGAAATGACTATGTTACTAATTGATACTAATGGAGGCAAAGTATAGATTTCTTGGTATCATTTTTACAGGAACTAAAAACAATGTTTTTTAAAATCAAATTAATTATGCAAATGATTATATTTTCTTTGTTTTTCTTCTACAATGCACCATATTTATCATATTAACTAAGGCTGCTCAGTTAGAACTATAAAAAGTTCTGAAATAATGATTATATTTATTGTAGTTAGCTGCTATTCTATGATTTATACAATATACCATATGGCAGCATGATTAAGGTAACCGCTTGACAGTTACAAATGAACATGGCTCCTGAAGTTGCTACTTCTTGCATAGGTGAACACTGGAGCAAACTCTTTCAGTCCCTGTGTGCTTTTGTTTCTTCCTCTGTGTATGTTACTTTAGAACAGTAGTTTTGAAGCTCTTCTCATCTACTCCCATAGTAAGAAGTACATTTTACCATTCAACTTAATATATTTTCATATATGTAAAACAGGAAAGTTTAACAAAAATTATTTACCACAAAATGTACATTGATATGTTTTTTTTTTCTTATCAGTTTTACACTGTTTAAAAAATATGGTTATGACTACTAAACTAATGGATTCCAGCCTGCAGTTAGAAAAACTCTGGTTAGAGGACCTTGATATTAGCCTACCATGTTGGAGTGTGAGACAGAGGAAGAGATAGGTCAAGGATTGTAACTGAATAGTTCTACGTACACTGCATGATAAATAATACAAATAAATAAAACTGTTTAATAGGTTTTTGAAAATAGTATTTTAGTGAAATATAAATCAATTTCATAGTTAATAAAAAAACTTTTGAAATAGCAAAGTCCCAAGATGGAGAAAAAGTCTCTAGTAATTTAGATACAAAAATATAATTGTTAATACTTAGTATAAGAGTTTTGGTAAGTTTTCATTTATATATTTATAAAGTTCTTTCATAAAATAATATATTATTTTATATTGTTTTCCTAAAATATTATTTTATAGCATGACTTTAATAGCTACAAATTATAACAAATCATTAACAAAAATTTTTTTTTCAGTTTAAGTCCTGGGATTAAAAGGTATCAGTAACATAATAAATTTGATTGCTTAGCTTCCCTACCAAAGGCCGGCTGCCCTGTGGCTATACCAGAAATCTAATACCTTCCCTTACCAAGTCATAAATGAGTTGATACTTAAGAAGTAGCACTCAGTTTTCTGTGTTACAGATATAGACAAAAATTTCTGGAACAACATAAAACAGTTGAACATAAAATAAAGTAAAAGTGCTTCAACCCAATATAAAAGTAATGAAAGGCTCTGGCTGGTGTGGCTCAGTGGATAGGCACCAGCCTGCAGACCCAAATGTCACTGGTTCGATTCCCAACCAGGGCACAAAACCAGGTTGCAAACCAGGTCTCTAGCCATTTCCTTAGCTGGAGGCAGGTGAAAGGCAACTATACATTGATTCTCTCCCTTTCTTCCTTCCTCCCTGTCCTTCTCTCTGGAAATAATAAAATCTAAAAAAAAAAAAAAAAAAAAGAAGTAGTAAAAGGCTAGAGAAAAATGGGGGAGATTCACAAACAAAGCTGAGCCTTTAACTTACTAGGGGAAGAGATTAAGTGATCTCAGATAATAACTCATTTTCTGCACTGAAACTTCCATAAACAGTTGTCACTGCAAGTGGCCTTGGCCTCAGGATGCATTAATAATACCTGCTATAAGCCTATAGTGAATCGATTAATGTATGTCCTCTATATAATTATTTTAAGTGGCATATAATTAACTCATACCTTATATATACCGAATAGTACTATTCAATTAACATGTGATGACTATATTAGTAAATCAAAGTTAAATGCTTACTGAAGACTCTAAGTTTAGGGTGCTACTCTCGTAATCTTTCATGATTTACACATTTATATCTCACTAGTGATTAGTACATATGTCCTTGGGTTGTGACAAACTTTGCCAGTAAAAACAACAGTGCAGGAGTCTAACAAAATAAGGAATAGGGTTAGTTAACTTGGTAGATTTAAGGATTTATTTTAAGCTCAGGAATTTTGCTCTACCAAAATGCAATCTCAATTGGTTCTGATGGATGTGAGGGGCAGTTTCCAGGCCATGTTCTCCTTCCATTTGATTTTTAACAGCAGCTTTGTTCTCTTGCATTAGACATTTAGATATTTCTTTCATCATTTAAGTGTTTACTCCTGGAAATAGTTTCCAAGTTCTGAAGGAATTCATAGGTTGTCTACACGGTATAACATTCTCTAATTCAGTGTATTTATGCTGCTCTGAAAATGTCACTTCCTATCTCCAATACATATGAATTTGTTTATATCTGCATATAAAGCATTCCAAATAGGTTTTATATTTTAAGGGAGAACCATTCCTTTACTTGCATTTGATGGGCCCTAACAGGTAGCTGCTGAAGTTGCAGATTTTGAAAAAGATTTTCTGAGTTTGAATCCCCACTCCACTACTTACTTGTTCAGGTGATTTCATTTAGGCTTAGGTATTTTGCCATTTTGTGCCTCATTTTCTGATCTGCAAAAATAAGGAGTATAAAACTGTACCTGTCTCACAGGGTAGTTGTGAGAACTAGGTGAATTAATTTGCGTGGCACACTCTCATAGCAACATTTAGTAAACATTGCCTATCTTTGTATTTGTCCTTAGCATCTAATAAAATACAAAAGATGGTCATAACTGGAGATATTATTGGATGAATGAATACATATTATAGCAAAATGGTTCACAAGCATCTTATTTGCCCAATTATTTCCTGTAGAATTTAAAGATAAAAACAACTTACTTTATATTCCCTAAAATACCTAATGTTTTATGCTACAAATGACATTTAATGAGTGGGTTGTGAAGAATGAAATTAACAAAAACAAAGTATATTATATTCTAGAATAAAAGTCATTTATAATGATTTAGTATGTATAAGTTACAGATCCTGCAACCATCAAGGTCATCTTTCTTTCAGAAGTGATTTTAAATGTATATTGAATTGTGTGTATGTGTGTATAAACACAGGCATTTATTCATATGCATATACATTATATGTGAACTATTTATATAGTATTTTACAGTTATATTTTTGAAAAGTAAATCAGAAGTATGTGACTCCTATGGAATTTGAGACTGTTCACATAATTGCCATGCTATTCAAACATCTCTGAGGTTTGTTCCCAGAATAAATTTATTCTGGCAATAGAATAGAATCCAGAAATAAGACCTTTGTATTCAAAGTAATTAGCAGTACTTAGTAATATTCGCTCAACCCTGAATTCTGTGGTCTCTTCCCTGGACTATGTATAGATATTTGTGTCAAGCGGTGTCTAACCAGTTTACAAAAGTTATTAAATTATAGGGAACACATAATAGAGGCCATGGAGCGACTTTGGCAGTGGAATATCCATCTGGAAGCTGATGAGGGTGGGTGGAAACTGAGAGGATTCTGAACTTGACTCACATACTTACCACAATATGGCAAGTTGTGACTTTATTCTGATTTTCTTAGTAATTCTTAAACAGAAACTAAAATATATTTCATATTTTCTTTTAAATTTACATAGTAAAAGACTCATCCCTCAGAGTGTGGTCAGCAGTTTTCAGAAATGGAAATCCACATTTGTAATTTGAACCTGGTTTTTGTTTTTCTCTAACTACTGATCAATTTCAACTTAATAGGAAAAGAATTTATTTTATGTCATAGGGCTCAGGAACAATTCCTTTAGTGACAATCTGAAATCTATCATTAAAACAAGGAATCAGATATTTTCTTTAATAAAACTGCTCTTTTTTAAAATGTCACTGGAAAAAACAACTAGATCTCTGGATATAAATGTTATAAAATGGTAGGTTTGATAAAAGATAACAATACAGGGAGAATTTGAGAAAGCCGAGGTTTGAAAACATGACATTAACTTGAACATTTCTATTGCAACCTTTTTTTTTTCAGAAAAAAAACTATAGTGAATTTAAATTGTATTGTTTTTGACTAGGAGAATGATGTCACTTCTTAAGATGTTACCTTTGGAAGTGATGTTGTAGCCAAAATATGTAAAACTTCATTAATCTGCTTTTACCTCATTCTCTTAATTTAATTATTGTGAGTTTGACTTATCTGGAGTTAGAAGACATTGGAAGCCTATTCATTGAAATACGTTTAATTGAACTTCTGATTCAGGAGCTATATTTCATTTTCCCACACTTTTCTCTCTTGAGTTCCTATCTTCCTCATGGCTATGTTTTATCATTGTCTTTCTGGCCATAATTTATTCATTCTGTTACTCCTTTCTATTCCTTCCTTTTTGCTTTGGCTATCTCTTTCCTTTTTTCTTCTTTCTTCAACAAGCCTGAATCACCATGGCCTAACTTCTGCAACTAATGTTTCCTATGCACAGGAATGCAAGCAAAGTCTCAGAAAAAGAGAAGTGAACAAAAATCAGATAACTTTATTTTTGGTTGCTTTGTGCATAGTCTATTAATTATGTATTCAAGTTAACTATAACCTAGGCATTCATCTGGATAAGTGGATCCTGATTTATCCAAACCTACCTAAAGTTGCATACAGGCTAAGGAAATCACAAAAAGGCTATTTCCAGAGCAAAATGTCTTCATACTCTTTCAAACTTCTCTACACATGAGGAAGATACTGGTTATCAATCTGAATTTTCACTGATCAATACTTTTTATGTAATCCAACAAATATACAAATTTAACATTATTACAAATGTTCTAAATACAATATTGCTGAAGAAAGTTCTTAAGTCAGTAAATGCTTTTTAATTAAAAGCAAAAATTACTAGCCTTAAATATTTTTACTCTTTCTTAAAAAGTATATTTTATCTGGAAAAGATCAAAGTAATTAATTAAAGAATGACTCTTCAAACATGTTAACTTAAACTCAGTACAGAATTTCTGGCTATAAAATTTGTTTGTGATTACTAAGAGGGAAATTATTAATCAATTATTAATCAAGGAACACTTTAATGCAAAAGCAACCTTATCTTTCTATAGGCAAGTGCATATGTACTTATAGAAATAGCTTCCTTTCTATATGTAAACAGAGTATCTTTTATGACTTTTGGACACTCCTATTAACATGACATTCTGTATTGGCAAGATCCTTTGATGACTGGTACTTTTCTGTTATTTTATTCATTATATTTTATTTTTTTTAATTTTTATAAAATTGTTTTTGCTTATGCTGTTGCAGTTGTCCCAAATTTTTTCTCCATTCTCCCTCTCTTCCCAGCCTGCATCTAACTTCCATAGTCAATTTCCACACCATTGTCCATTTCCATGCATCATTCATTAATACTTTTTGTCTAATCCCTTCACCTTCTTTCCTTTTTAAAAAATTATATTTTACCTGGCTGGTGGCACAGTGGATAAGGCACTGGCCTGTGAACCCAGGGGTTGCTGGTTCAATTCCCAGCCAGGGCACATGACCAGGTTGCAAGCCAGGTTTCCAGCCAGGTCCGTAGCTAGAGGCAGGAGAAAGGCAATCATACATTGATGTCTCTCTCTCTCTGCCTCTCTCCCTTCCACTCTCTCTGAAAAATAATAAATAAAATCTTTTAAAAATTAGATTTTATTGATTATGCTATTACAATTGTCCCAACTCCTCTCTTTGCCTCCTCCATCCACACCCACCGCTCCCTCAGGTAATCCCCACACCATTGTTTATATCCATGGGTCATGCATATACGTTCTTTTGTGGCTCCATTTCCTATATAGTATTTTGTATGCCATGGCTATTCTGTAACTACCTATTTGTACTTTTTAATCCCCTCACCTCTTCATCTATTCCCTCACATCCCCTTCCCATCTGCAACCATCAAAATGCTCACTGTATCCATGATTCTGTTTTTCTTGTTTGCTTAGTCTGTTTCTTAGATTCCATTGTTGATAAATATGCATTTATTGTAATTTTATTCTTCATCTTTTATCTTCATCTTTTGCTTAAATAATTCCCTTTAACATTTCATATAAATAATAATGCTTCGGTGATGATAAACTCCTTTAGTTTTCCTTTTCTGGGAAGCTCTTTATCTATCCTTCAATTCTAAATGATAATTTTGTTGGGTAGAACAATCTTGGATGTAGGTTCCTGATTTTCATGATTTTGAATATTCCTTGCAAATCCCTTCTAGCCTGCAAATTTCCTTTTGAGAAATCAGTTGACAGTCTTAAAGGAACTCCCCTGTAGTTAACTAACTGCTTTACTCTTGATGCTTTTAAGATTCTCTCTTTATCTGTAAACTTTGGCATTTTAATTATGAAGTATCTCGGAGTGTGCCTCTTTGCACCCATCTTGTTTGGGACTCTGTACTTCCTGAACTTGCATGCCTATTTCCTTCACAAAAATTAGGAAGATTTTCTTTCACTATTTTTTTCTTTTTGTTTTTTTAATTATTATTTTTAGAGAAGTACATTTTTTAATTAAAAATTTTTTAAGCTTAAGATTTTTTATTTATTATTTTTAGAGAGGGGAAGGGAGAGGCAGAGAGGGAGAGGGATATCAATGGATGGTTGCCTTTCATCTGCCTCCAGCTGCAGACCTGGCTGGAGACCTGGCTTGGAACCTGGTTAGGTGCCCTGGTTGGGAATTGAACCAGCAACCTTTGGGTTCACAGGCCGATGCCTTACCCACTGTGCCATCAGCCAGGGCTTTCATTAGGTTTTCAAATATGAGTTTCAATTTCTTGCTCTTTCTCTTCTCTTTCTGGTACCCCTATAATGAAATGTTGGAATTCTTGAAGTTGTCCCAGAGGCTGCTTACACTATCCTTATTTTTTTGGATTTTTTTCTTCTTCCTATTGTTCTGATTATTGTTTTTTGCTTTCTTATGTTCTAAATCATTGATTTGATTTTCAGCTTCACCCACTCTATTGTTGTTTCCTTGTAAATTATTTATTTCAATTAGTATATCTTTCATTTCTGATTATATCTTTTTATGCTCTTGAGGTCTTAAGTTCCTTGAGCATCCTATGACAAGTGTTTTGAACTCTGCATCTGTTAAATTGCTTATGTCCATTTTATTTAGTTCTTTTTCTGGATTTTTAATCTTTTCTTCCATTTGAGCCATGTTTCTTTATCTCCTCATTTTGGTCACATCCCTGTGTTTGTTTTTATGTATTAGGTAGAGCTGCTATGCTTTCTGTCTTGGTAGCATGATTTAATGTAATAGGTGTCCTATAGGGTCCAGTGGCACAGCCTCCCCTTTTACCCAAGCTGGATCCTTGAGGTGCACTCTTTGTGTAGGCTAAGTGCATCCTTCTCTTGCAGTTGAGCCTGGATTTCTGTTGGCAGATCAATGGGGGTGATTTACCCAGGCCAGTCAGCTACAAGGGCAGGTTGTGTCCACTGTCCACCAACCTTCACCCTCCATGGAGTATCATCTGTGCAGGGGCAGGATAGTGGTGTACTGACATAGTCTGTAGTTGTCCAATGAAAGGGGTGTACACACTCTGGGGTTTTCTGGGTGGTGGAGGCCATAATCAGTCCCAACCTGTGTTTTGCCTGGGCCACCCTGACTGAGCTATAAAGCAACCTGAGATAGCTGGTATTCATGGTTCCTTAGATTCCCAGACAAAGTCAAGCTGTGACTCTAGGTGAGCTCCTGTTAACACCAGGCCTGGGGCTTCTTAGCAAGTAGTACAAAGTTGCTACTGGCTGTTTCTTGTTTGAGAGAAAGTTTGTAGCCTGAGCCAAGACTAGCCATTCATATGAAAAAGTCACGGTTAACTGCTTGATTGAGTCCATAATTTGGGTGGATGGAGTCTTGGGGGAACCTCTAGGGTAGGACACACTGTGTCAGTTGATGGAGTCTCGGATAATGTACCCACCTGCTGGCTCTGTGGGGGAAGGACAGGACAGAAACAAGATAAAGCCTCTATCTACCTTTCTGTCTGGGAGAAAGCTATTGCCTAGCTCTCACCTCAATGACAGACCCTTGAGTTCCTCTCCACATGCTACTGGTGCCTTTCAATCAACTACCCCAGTGCTGGAGCTCAGAGGGAATAAGTCTGTGTGTGAGTTTTTAAAGGAAAACTGCTTGAAACTCCATAAATTTATTCTACTAATTTAATCCCTGCTGGTTTTTACAGCTAGTTATTTGGATGTATAATCCTGGCACTGGAAATTCCATACTTGTCAGACTTCTATTCAACTTGATTTCTGCTGGTTTTGCATGATAGTTATTCTATAGTTTAGTCATAATTTTGATGTAGTTGTGCAAGGAGGCAAGCTGTGTTCACCTATGCTGCCATCTTGACCAGAAGTCTCTTCACCTTTCAAGTCGTCCCCACCTCCATCCTCCACTTTTACTACTGCCAGTTGATTCCATGAATCTGCTCCTCTGGTTCTCTTTTGCTCATTAGTTTATTTTTTTCATTAGATTCCTCTTATAAGTGAGATCATATTGCATTTGCCTTAAACTGTCTTATTTCACTTAGCATAATGGTCTCCAGTTTCATCCATTCCATCACAAAAGGTATGGATTCCTTCTTTCTGCTGCATGGTATTCCATTGTGTAAATATACCACAGTTTTTTTCATTCACTGAGCTACTGATGGACACTTAGGCTGGTTCCAACTCTTGACTATTGTTAATAGCACTGCCATGAACATAGGGGTGCATACATTTTTTTGAATTTGTGTTTAAGATTTTTAGGGTATATTCCTAGATGTGGAATCATTTGGTCAAAAGGTAGTTCTATTTCTAATTTTCTGAGGAAATTCTGTACTTTTTTCCTCAGGAGCCACAAAATTCTGCATTTTCACCAACAATGCACTAGGATTCACTTTTCTCCACATCCTCATTGACCTGTGTTGTTTGTCAATTTATTAATGATAGCCATTTTGAGAGCTGTGAAGTGATATCTCACTGTGATTTTAATTTGCATCTCTGATGGCTAATGATTTTGAGCATGTTTTCATATGTACATAGTCCATCTATATGTCCTTATTGGAGAAGTGTCTGTTCAGGTCCTTTGACCATTTTTTAAAATTAAATTGTTTGCTTTCCTGATGTTCAGTGTATGAGTTCTTTATATATAGTTGGTGATTAAACCCTTGTATGATAGCTCACTGGCAAATATGTTTTCTCATAAAGTCAGTTTCCATTTCATTCGATGATAGTATTTATCTGTTCAGAAGCTTTTAAATTTGATGTTGCCCTATTTGTTTATTTTTCCTTTATTTCCCTTACCCTAAAAGATATATTGACAAAAATACTGCTATGTGAGATATCTGAAATTTCACTGTCTATCTTTTCCTCTAGGATTTTAATGGTATCACAGCTTATATTTAAATCTATTATCCATTTTGAGTTTATTCTGGTATATGATATAAGTTAGTGATCTAGTTTAATTTTTTTGCATGTACCATTCCAGTTCTCCCAGGACCTCTTATTTATTATTTTTTCTCCTTCTCCTTCTCCTTCTCCTCCTCCTCCTGCTGCTGCTGCTTCTGCTTCTGCTTCTTCTGCTTCTTCTTCTTCTTCCTCTTCCTTTTCTTCTTCTTCTTCTTCTTCTTCTTCTTCTTCTTCTTCTTCTTCTTCTTCTTCTTCTTCTTCTTCTTCTTCTTCTTCTTCTTCTTCTTCTTCTCCTCCTTCTACTTCTCCTTCTCCTTCTCCTTCTCCTTCTCCTTCTCCTTCTCCTTCTTCTTCTCCTCCTTCTCGTCCTCTTCCTCCTCCTTCTTCTTGGCAGGGAGGACCATTTATTTAAAAGTTTATTTTTACTCAGTTGTGTGTTATTCACCCTTTGTCAATATTAATTGACCACAGAAATTAGTTTATTTCTGGGCTCTCTATTCTGTTCCACTGATCTATGTGTATGTTTTTATGCCAGTAGCAGGGTGTTTTGATTACAGTGACCTTGTGGTATTGCTTGATATTGGGTATTGTGCTCCCACTTATTTTGTTTTTCTTTCTCACCAGTCCAAGGCGATGTAGAGTTATTTTTGGTTCCATATAAATTTTTGAAATATTGCTCTAGATCTGTGAAATGTTTTGCAAGACTCTATTAACATATTATAAAGATTTAAAGAAGCTAATTATAATTGAACTTTGAGAGTTTTTTTAAGTTAGAGAAGTAAATGCTTACTAGAAAGCATATTGAGAAAAAATATTTTCTTTAATCAAATTCAGTTTGCCTACATTACACTCTTATTTTGTAGTGGCTAATTCTTGAATTTTTAATTTTATCATTCCTTCCTTCTACTGGCTCAATTTTTTAAAAGATTTTATTTATTATTTTTAGAGAGAAGGGAACAGAGGGAAGCAGAGAGGGAGAGAGACATCTTGCCTTCACCTGCCTCAAGTTACAGGGCTAGTTGGAGACTTGACTTGCAACTTGGTTATGTGCCCTGGCCAGGAATCAAACCAGAGACCTTTGGGTTTTCAGACTAGCACCTTACCCACTGTACCACCAGCCAGGGCTTTCAATTTTTAATGAAAATAATTTGAAAATTCAGGTGAAGTATTTATAATTAAGTTATAGCTCTAAACCTATTGTCACCTACCAGAAATCACACGTACCACAAGGTTGGTTTTAGGGACATGGAAACATAAGGAATTTAGAGATTTATATGGTTTTCTGAAGTGTGATTCTTAGACAGTTTGGTAATGTATTTGAAAGTACCTAAAAGAATGACATGATCATAAGAAATTCTGTTCCCTTCACAAATTCAACTTGAGTTGACCCTAATAGCAGGAATGCACTAGTAATTCACTTTTTAACAAAAGGAAGATAACAGTTGCTTCATTACTGCCTAAACAAGCTAAAAAACACTTTAAATTACTTTTTTTCTGTTTGTGAAATAGAAGAATTAGGTGACTGCCACAGTGTTATATTGAAGTCAAGAATATTTTAAGGTTAGATATCTTATAAAGAACCCAATTCTCCAATTTTTCAATGAAACTATATCCTTTGTCAGTGTATTGAATTGAAAAAGTTAGTTTACATTTATCTTAACTTTATTTAAAAACTTTTTTTTTTCATTTTTTCCTCTTAACTCACCCTATAACAATTTTCTTATACAACTTCCATGACAGGAAAAGCGATGGAATTTTTCAAATTCAATAAGCAATATTGGAAGGGAGACATCCCTCAACCAAACCTCCACCAAGAGACCTTAGATTTTGAGTGTATGGGAGGTCTTTACAGTCATCAGTCTGCTAATGCACCTGACAGCTTGGAGTGGTTTTTGTTTGTTTGTTTGTTTGTTTGTTTTTTTAATCAATGGCTGTGTATTATATTTTTAGTGCAAAAGAACTCTACATTCTGGCAATTCCTCAGCCTTTTATTGTGAAGGTTAAAGTATAAGGATGCTCTGTCTTTCAAGATGTCTAAAGACAGAGAGAGAGAGAAATAACACAATTGTACATTGTATACTTGCATCACTTGGGTGTGACATTTAAACACATTCTCTTGGCTCTGGCTGTGTCTCAGTTGGTTGGAATGACTCCTTATACACCATAAGGTTATGGGTTCAATTCCTGGTCAGGACACACACCTAGGTTGTGAGTTCTATCCCTGGTCAGGATGTGTACAGGAGATAACCATTCAGTGTTTCTCTTTCTTTGATTGATGGTCTCTCTCTCTCTCTCTCTCTCTCTCTCTCTCTCTCTCTCTCTCTCTCTCTCTCTCTCTCTCTCCCCTTCTCTCCCCTCTTTCCCTCTCCTCCTTTTCTCTCTTCCTCTAAAATAAATGAACATGTCCTTGGGTGAGAATTTAGAAAAAAACATTTCTGTTGAATGCCGCTTCACATCCTCTTCTAAAGCCCCCTGGCTGAGACAGAACCAAAGTAGCAATGTTAATCCAGTCTCTGCTTCCAGAGCTATTGTTATTTTTAGCTTCTTTGAATACTACTTTTGGCAGTTGAGTGTGGACTATTCTATTAGATTACTTAATGTGGGGTTCTTGGACAGACTTCAGTAGGGGCAGAATTATGGAAGCTCTCATAAAAATGCCCCTTTCTTCTCTTAGCCAAATGACTCTTGGTCTTCCTTTGCCAATTATTAACTGTTCTGATATACCAATGAGAATAATAAAACTTACTTTTCATGATGAAATGCTGGTTCCCTCTCTCTTTTCTCCTCTTTTCTTACCTTCTCAACTGCCCCCCTCATTCCTCCCTCTTCTCCCACTCTTTCTCCTCTTTTCCTACTTCTATTATTCCTCTCCTCCATCTCTTTCTTCCTTTCCTCCTTTCTCTCTCTCTCTCTCTCCCTCCCTCCCTCCCTCCCCCTCTTGCTAAAGGTTAAAAGGAGAAGCCCCAGCTACTTTTGGCAGCCATCTTGAGACCCCTAGGAAAAACAGCCATGGGACTGGGAACTAGAGAGGTAAAGAAAAAAGTACTTTGATGACATTCTCAAGACATTCTACCTGTTCATTTTAGATTTGCCCTAACTCAGGAGTAGAAATAACTAATTATTGAATAATTATTGAAGTCATTCTGAATTGGGTTATTTTAGTTGCAGTTGAAATTGACCACTCCGAAACAAAGGATGTAAAAACTAATGATGCATAAATAAACATGCGCTATATTTAAAAGGAAGTAACACTCTTCCCATTCTCATTTCTTCTTTTTTTCATAATGTGCAGCAGCAGGTAGAAAGATCTTTCCAAGGTTGCTCCAAAGCCTGTGGAAGTGAATGTTCTGGCAGACTTGGGGCTCTGCTGATGGGGCCCTGCTAATGGGGCCCCCACCACATGGGAGCAATGCTTGTACCAGGCCTGGTCACCTCTATACCACTTTTTTTGTAGCCTGGTTGGTGGCAGCCAAAAAAAAAAGAATGACGTAAGCAGAGGCTTAGTATCATGGCCTTGCTGGTCATATTCTGGAACTGGGATGGAGGTCAGAAACATGGGAAGTATTGTAAGATTTTGTGCATTTAAACATACGTTTTTACAAACACCAACTTGTTGGCAGTGACCAAAATAGAAAAATACATTAGAAAAATATCTTGCAAAGAGTTGTTCCTGCTCCACATTTTGGTGAATCTATAGCAGCCTCTTTAATATGTCTTCTAGGAAGCCATGTGGTGACCAACCACTAAACACCTGCTTCACTCAGGGTGTCTTTCTCTTATCAGTTGAATATACTATATCTCTGAATGAGATTTTGCTTGAATAAAAAAGGTTTGCAATAAAATATAAGAATGAAAACTACTATCGAGCAATAAATACTTGTTCTGTCAGTGTTCCATGGTGAAAACCACGTGTACCCAAGAAACTACTTATGTTGTCCATTTTTATCTATACCTGACTCCTGGTAAGGTCATCATTGCTTGCTGTTCTCATTTAGCCTGTCATCACTATCCTTTCCATGTAAGAATGAGAAAAGGGATACTGCCTTTTCATCTCTTGTTTTTATTCTTATCTCCAATATCACTGAGCAAGCAGTATACAACTTGATCAACATTCAGTGCAGATCTTCACCCTAAATGAATAGTCAGGCTATTTCTTTTCTTCCAGGAATGAATTTGGCTTTAATATTTCAGTTTACATTATACTATTAGAAAAAACTAAGTACCTTTTATTATTCATGATTACCAGCTATTTGTCTTTTTTTTCTTATTTTGAGTCCAAGAAGTTTATCTATATGTGTGTGTGTGTGTGTGTGTGTATTCATGAGACTAAGTAAATAGCAGTTACTTATTAGATCCAATCAAAATAGAAAGGTCTTCTGAAAGTATTGACCACACAGCTGTTTTAATTATATTGACATTGCCTCGATACTTTCAGGACAGGTTTTGCTATATTGACTTCCCTATTTAAGTCAGCAAACTTTCTGCCTAAGAAAACAGCAAAAACAAAGCAAAAGAAAAACAGTAGATGTAGCAGAAGCATTAATAGCAACCTTCAGGAAAAGAACAAAATATCTGTCCTTAATCCAGGATTTTTACATATAATGCAATCACTTTGGTAAAATATATTCTGGCAAAGCTGAACCTAAATAGCATTTTAGATTCATCCTAAACAGCTTGCCTGAAGACTGAAGCATACTGCTCTTATACACATTCTGAAATCTATCTATATTTTATTTTGTCTTAGAAAAAGATTAAAGAATACAATTATATTAGAACTGGTGGAGGCATGATCCATGCCCCCTTGATTATATTGAAACATTAAAATGTCATCAGCATGTTAATTTTGTCATCTCAACTGCACGAGATTTATTCAGCACTTCTATCTATTACATTACTCTGGAAAAACAATTTATTCTGATTGTGGAAATGTCATAGGCAGAAACTAAAAACATCTGGAATTCTTAGTGTAGAAAGAATGCCTGGTTTCAGTAACACTGTTTCTAAATTAATTTTATCTTATGAAGAAGATCAAATATTTCTAAATTATTCAAATTGAAATATTCATGTGGCTCACCATTTTTTAACTGAGGAGTTTAAAAATAAAGAAAAAATATGCAAATAAGGAAGTTTTGTTCTTTAATAGGAAAATAAAATGGTCTCCAATGAAAGTCTGATTTCTGGAAAATACAGTGACCTGGCTTTTTTGTTTGTTTTCTTCTTTTCACTATATCAAGAAAAGCTTGACTAAGTCAGTGACACATCTAGGAAGGCAAGCAAGGAAGGGAGATGGGTAATTAATCCCTCAAAGAAAAAAGACACAGAATTGTCAGAATGGCAGAAAGTAATATGACTTTTGCTTCTATGTTTCACTTTTTCTATAAAGAAATTGTCAAGAGTACATATATTTGCTACTTCTGAGGCAAATACCAAAAACTTGTATACAGAAAACCTGGCGGGGGGTGGGGAGGTGGAGAAAAGACATGGATGTTGCCTGATGACAATTTAGGGATTTTCTCTGTACACATATGTGTAATTTGTTATCTAAGATACCTAAATTCTGAAAGCTCTGAAAGCTGTGAAAGCTGAAATAAATGCCATTGGGTGGCAAAAACTAGACCTGACATAATGTGAGCTATTTACAGTCTTTAACTCAGTTACCTGATATGCTTATTTCACTGCAGAATCACTAATAGGTTCAATTACAAAATTCTGCTCTAGAGCTCATAGAGAAATTTTTTGTAAATCTTTCAAAAAATATGAAAAGTTTGAAGTTCAAAACATGTCTGGTCAGAAAAGTTTCAGGTAAGAGGATTATAGATCTATAGAAAATTCTAGAGATTCCTTGCACCCCCCTCCCCAGCCAATGCAGGTTGTTTCCAACTTGTTTGGGCCCAACTTAAAAATCTATTTGCCCTGAGGCAATATTTGAAACACCTATGGTCATGCCTTACCTAAAATTCAGCTTCATGTTTCACATGTGGTACAAAATTATTTTGGTAAACTATATAGGAAATAAATGTATTATTATGCTTATTAGCTGAATGCACTTGTCTCATGCTTTTTATTTTTAACACACTTTTAAATTTGAAATATGTTTAGATTTACAGGAAAGTTGCAAAGATGGTACACAGTATGCCTGTAAGCCATCATTCTGTTTCCCCAACACTTAGCAACTAATTTAATGAAGCTGATATCAAATATATAATCAACCTTTGTAACTATGGAACTCAAATCTTTAGATTCAGCAAACTGTTTAACAAAAACCGTGTTATCAATCTGTGGTTGGGAATATGTGGATACAGAGGTCAGATTGTATGCATGTTTATACCATTTTATAAGGGACTTGAACATCCAAGGGTTTTGGGATTTTGAGGGATCCTGGAACCAGTCCCCATGGATATCAAGCAACAACTGTCATAAGGTGCTCACATAATTGTTGGTTGGCTAATCAAGTTGCTATCTTACAGTATTCCCTTTGTTAGGCTAGCACATTGCTTATATTTATGATTTTTTAATTCTTTCAACATGCATATGAAGTGGATATTACTTTGGGACAGTTTAGATGGGAAAACAGAGACTCAAAGAAAGGAAATTACTTATCTAAGATAATAACTTTTAAATGATTTAAGTTGGTATAGTTCTGAGTGACTCTACAGTACAGTACAGGGTTTTTTTTTTTCAAAGAACACCATTGTCTTTGACTCCTGCCTTATTGAATGTCCCCTACTCAACCTGAAGTCTTTTCCTTAAAGCTACACTCCCTCTCCTTCCTCAAGGCTGGTCCTTGGGAGAGAATGCAGGAGGTTGGGAGGAGAGTGCTGTGGGGTGCAGCAAGGTAAGAAGAATCAGGTAAAAACTTGTTTTTGCCATTTCTGAGGTTAAAGAATAAGGCCTCTCAGTGTTTCTGGTTTGTTTATGCAAAGCCACTTCATTAGCGTGGGCGTGCATTCTTTGTCTTCTAAGTGAAAAAAAAAAAAAGAATTAAGCATTAGAGGCTTTTTTTTTTTTTTTAATCACTTCTCTTATCTGGAGCAACAAGTTGTAACATACTCTTAGAAAACCACTTAAGGAGCCCTTGTGTGCCTGTGAAGAGAGCTAGGTATCCAGTGTCTCTTCTTAAAAGGGTATTAATCCTATAAGGATCAGGAACCTACTTGTGATATTTAACCTTCATCACTTCCTTAGAGGCTCCAGCTGTACAGAAAGCCACAGTGGGGTGGAGGTTGCCTCACCATTGTTTACAATTTAAGCAGGAAAACCAACTGATTCCAGACACCAAATGACCCTTAAAAATAACCCTTTATGTGTTCAACTTTAACATATGAATTTTAGAGAATCATAGTCCATAACACTTACCTTTACCATCACCTTCACACTGCTGCATTCATAGTCCATGACAGTCTATGCACATGTCAGTCTGAATAGCATATTGCATTGTCATGATACATTTTCAAGTGAATTTCTAATATATTCTCTCTAAACTATGAGCTAGATAGAGATGGATATCCTGTCTTAGTCATGCCCAGTACCCTGCACAGAGCCTAAAGAACAGTAGGTACTTAATAGCTATTTTTGATTAAGCAATTAAGATCCTAAGAGTCAACTAAATGACCAAAGAAAGATTAAAGTAAGGGGTAGATAGCTTAATAGCGATAATGATGTATTTAGTTTGAATTCTTTTAAAGTTTATTCCCTATATACAACATGCACTCATTCTCACTGAAATATTTAATTCAACTCAGCTCTATGATCATTTAGAGAAAATACCATTTGCAACCATCAGCTTGAGTACATGTGTATATTCTTTTTTTTTTAAATTTTATTGTTGTTGTATTACATCCATTCCCTTTTTGTTCCCCTCTGTCCCCCTCCCCACCCACCCATTCCCCCCAAAGTCAATCCCACCTGTTGTCCATATCCATGGTTCCTTTATACTAGGTTCTTGTCTAAGCTGCTCCCCTTCCTTGCCTCTGCCTCCCCCCCCACCAACCCCTTTCCCACTGACCACTGAAGGCCTATTCACTGTATTCATATATTTGGTTCTGTTTTGCTTGTTATTAGTTTTGTTCATTATTGTCCTGTAATGGGGGAGATCATATGGTATTTGTCCTTCACTGACTGGCTTATTTCACTAAGCATAATACTCTCCAGTTCCATCCATGTTGTTGCAAAGGGTACAAGTTCCTTCTTTCTTTCTGCCATATAGAATTCCATTGTGTAAATCTACCAAAGTTTTTTGATCCAATCATCCACTGATGGGCACTTAGGCTGTTTCCAGCACTTGGCTATTGTAAATAGTGCTGCTATGAACATAGGGGTACATAGGTTCTTATGAATTGGTGTTTCAGGATTCTTTGGGTATATAGTCCTTGGAGTGGAATTGCTGGATCAAAAGGCAGTTCTGTTTTTAGTTTTTTAAAGAAACTCCATACTGTTTTCCACAGTGGCTGCACCAGCCTACATTCCCACCAACAGTGCACGAGGGTTCCCTTTGCCCTACATCCTCGCCAACACTTATGGACCAGAATGGAAAGATCAAATATGTTTATTTCATTGAGTTTGTATATCTGAAAAGGCTACTAAGTGTAAAACTATAGCTAGAATTGGAAGCTTTTTATGAATACAGCACAGGATGCAGAGTTGCAGGTATTTCTTTTGAGAGATATGAATACTTTATTTTATTATTTTTAAAAGGTTTTATTTATTATTCTTTAGAGAGAGGGGAAGGGAGACAGGAGAGAGAAATTAATGTATGGTTGGTTTTCACCTGCCCCAGCTATGGACCTGGCTGGAGACATGGCTTGCAACCTGGTTATGTGTGCCCTGGCTGGGAACTGAACCAGCAACCTTTGGATTCGCAGGCTGGTGTCTTATCCACTGTGTCACCAGCCAGGACCTAAGTATATATTTTAAGGCCTAAAATACTTCATTAGTCATCATTTTAGTCTGGCTTGATTCAATTTTTTTTTTTTTTTTTTTTTTACAAATTATATCTTGGGATTGTAGATTAGACTATTGTTTCTTTAGCTTGCTGATTGTGAATATTCTCACTAGTTTATCAATTCCATAGTTGTCAGAAAGGCATTTGGGCATAAAATTTAATTTCTGAGATGAAGGTTGAACAATTATTTTGTCTCCTTAATGGGAAAAAACTATACCACATCTTCCTTAATCCCTATTCTATGAGAGCAAAACCTATTAAATTATCTATATAAGGTATTTTACATTATTCTGACAAAGATATGGCTTCATCCCTTGATAGGAAATTAGCCCCATGTGGCTAGGTATCAGGAGGAATACGTTTACCATGACATATCTTCCAAGGTTTTGACACTACCATCAGGCCAGATGCAAGTCATTTACTCTCTGTCAGTTTAAATACACAATCTTGGTACATTTACACAATGGAATTCTATATAGCAGAAAGAAAGAAGGAACTTGTACCCTTTGCAACAACATGGATGGAACTGGAGAGTATTATGCTTAGTGAAATAAGCCAGTCAGTAAAGGACAAATGTCATATGATCTCCCCCATTATAGGACAATAATGAACAAAACTAACAATAAGCAAAACAGAACCAAATATATGAATACAGTGAATAGGCCTTCAGTGGTCAGGGGGAAAGAAGTTGGGGAGAGGAGGAGGTAGAGGCAAGAAAGGGGAGCAGCTTAGACAAGAACCTAGTATAAAGGAACCATGGATATGGACAACAGGTGGGATTGACTTTGGGGGGAATGGGTGGGTGGGGAGGGGGACAGAGGGGAACAAAAAGGGAATGGATGTAATACAACAATAATAAAATTTAAAAAAAAAAGAAATTTAAAAAAAGGAAAAAAAAAATACACAATCTTATTTGGATGACTTAAAACTATGCTGGCACCAAAATAGCACAAGCAACATTGTTCAACTTTTGACTTGAAAGTATGGACAAATGTATACAGTGCCAAAACATGGAAATAATATAATGCAGGCTGGATATTGCTAGGTGTTACTCAATGTTAGCATAAGGTTGTGAAAGGAAAAGTGACATTTTCTACCAAAAAAAAAGGAATGTTCTTCTACAATAGCAGATACAAATCTTTAACATGGAATTTTAAGATGACTATCATGTTCTATGTAGCTCACAATTGTGCCAGATCTCATGAAATCGTAAATGAAGCTCCTGGTAAATACTTCAGGGAAATGACAAATTAAATTCTGGAATGTGGGGATTTAATAATAATGACTCAGTGCTGCAATATTTTAGAGTTTAACGTCATGTTTGTAAACTATGAATTGGTGGATTAATGGCCTCAAGAGTACAGAGAAAAAAAAAGATTTGACAAGTTTTTCTTTATTTTTTTACAAACTTTTGAGTCAAATAGATCATGGTACAAATATTTAGATTGTAAAATTATTTATTTCTTGGCTTGGCATTAGGGTAGCTAAAGTGAAAAACAAAATTTGACTAATATATTTACTCACTGAATAAATACAATTTATATTTGTTCAATATAATGACAGAATTTAATAAAATATCATAGCTGAGGACAGGGGGTTAGGGTTATATCTCATTGAATTTAAAAAACTGTATTTGGTTATTAATCCTATTACTTAATTGTAGTATTGGCTATTCTAAACCTCAGTTTCAAATCTACAAAATAGGAAGGGTGCTTTTTAATTTATTAAAATTATATGTTAATTTAAAATTTGTAATGTGTAGGCATATGTGTATTTTTTATAACAACAAGCAATTGTAATGAACATACATTAGATCATAAGGACCTTAACTAAATGGACTGAGTAATGATAATCAATTAGCTGCTTAAAAACAGAAAGGAAATAACATTACCTTTTTTAAGGATGGAAGACATTTAACCTTATTTAATGTTTTCCTGGCTTCTTTGACTTTGACCTTTTTTCCCCAGTTAGATTTAATTTGGATTAAATAACTAGTTAATTTTTTTTTCTCAGTCAGAACTTAAAGAGCAGCTTCAGATTCAGCAATTGAAAAAACACACATTCATGCCAGGAAGTATTTGTGCTACTTAAGTCTCTTTACATGCTTTGGTATAAACTGGCTAAACAAAATAAATAAATGACCATGAAGCATGGTCATATCTATCTACACTTCTCTCTCTCTCTCTCCACTTTATAGCATTCTGCATTCTGCTTTTCCTCGGTCAAGATATTATCTTCATTAGTTGCTTATCAATCAGGAAAGTGGTTCTCAACCAAAGGAGAATGTACCCTCCATGGGACATTTGGCAATGTCTGGAGATGTTTTTTTTTTTATTTTCATTTTGGTAGATGAAGAAGGTGTTACCAGCATCTAGTGGGTACAGATTAAAGATGCTGTTAAAACATCCTATAATGCATCAGATGGCCCCCACAATAAACAATTATCTGGTCCTAAATAATAATAATACTGCTCTTGAGAATCCATATCTGTTAGGTTTGTAATATATAGAGGTGAATTTTCTTTTTTCAGATCTAGTAGAAGACTGATTCAAAGATGCTGAAATATATTTGAACATATCTTCAGCATAATGCACAGGTGACATATTTCAGGAGGAAATCACACACAAATTATCACTTTCTATTGACAGTGAACACACAGCATGAGAAGTTAAAACATTCTAATTTGAGTACATAAGGGTACAATATTTTGTAACTTAATTATTCCTTATAGGCGAGGATCCTCCTACCCCTGTTGATTATTTTCTGAAATCATAAATAGTTTTTGCTTAATGCATATTTTCATTTGAACTAATAAAGCAATATATTGTTTAAGTTGAACCTTAACTCCCAGTTTTCTAAGAAGTCAAAACCAGAGAGAATCCAGAAATCTATATATCTCTCCATTACTGGAAATTTTGTTCCTTGATGGGATCTCAAATAAAGAATTCTGAGTGACCCACTCTTGGAGGGTTGTGGTCTGGCAAGACTCAAAAGTTGCCCCTGGGTGTCCAATGTCTTATCTCCCACCATACCACCATGGAAAAAGTCCATCCTCGCCTTCATCAAAGCCAAAACAAAGGCCCATTCTGGCCCACAGGTCTAGCTTCAGCACTCTCAGTCTCCTTTCAGGTAGTTTATTACTGCTCCCAGCTTGATCTGTTGCTGTGCTGCTGGGCCTGGGCTCTCTCACTAGGAGCTTGCACTTGGATAATGTTCAGCATCAAATGAATAGCATCACATGCCTGCTGCCTTCAGTGACTAAGGCCACATGGTTGCCAAGGAAAGAGAATGCAGAGAGTACACGAATGAACAGGGCAAGCATGTGTGCCCGTGAGAGAGCTCTTTGTGGACTGGGATTATGTTATTTCAGGCTTGGTATGGACCAGGTACTTGCTCAAAATAACTGATGAATTTAAGCTTCTGTGGGCTTCTAATGGGTCTGCCCCCTAATCAATCCATTCCCAGCTCTTCCAGAGTTGTGCCTCCTATCATCCAATTTGATGCTTTCCCAGGTTAGACTGACAGGCGCTATGATCACCATCTTGCCTCCTACTGCACAGGTGCTCACCTCCCCTTTTGTTGTTTTCTCTTTTCCCCCAGTGATCTGTGGGGAACAACTGGTGGCTTCCAGGGGAATGTGTGAAGCAGTAGCTTCCTGATGAGGCAAGCAGGCTTCTGTTCCCTAATTTATTATGCTTAATAATATCTGATTCCCTTGTCTCCCTTCCTTCATTAACATCTAGCTACCTATGCTAACACCTCCTCATTTTACAACTGAGACAAAGAGGCTGGGCAAATTTTCCAGTTACACAATATGTTGTGTGCAGAGTCAGAGCCATATTTTCATTCGTGCAAATTATCGATATACGTTTCATGTTATCATTCATTATAAATATATTTTAAGTTCACTGCATACTTGTTGAAGAACTCCTTTGCACCCCATTATCCCCCACCCTGCCCACACACACACATACACACAAAACTCACACTATTTCTTTTTTGTTATGATCCCTTTTTTTTCCCTGCTAATTTCTCTCAGGTCGGTGGAGCCAACCGGATGAAACCTTTAATTTGATGCCTTAACCGAAAGCCTTTCCATGGGTTTTTATGCTAAATAAGACTCCCACAGATTTAAGAGGTGTGGAAAAGCTAGATTAAACTGTCACAGGCTGGCTAATCTTCTATTTGGTCAGAGTGTGAAATGGTCTATGCTGCAGAGGTCCTCCCTCACCGGAAGAAAAGCTCTTCTCAGTTTTTTTGGCTTAATTTACAGGGATTTTAGTGATCTACAAAACAAGTGAAATTTAAAATACACATCTTAAGCTCAGTTTGTAAAGGCCTGCACTTTCAATAACAAAACTCGCAGTGACAGTGATGTATGGTTTTCTTTATGAGACCTGAAAACTGATGGATATGTGATCTTATAAATGCTTAGACAAACTAATGCACATAATTATATTTTCCATTTGAAGTCTATTGCTAGGCATTCTAATACAATATCATTAGTTGAAATGGCCACGATGATACAGCTTGGGCAGTTTGTCACGGTAATTACAGGGTGATTATTTTTGACTGGAATAAAGATTTCAGTTTTAGTATGGTGGAAAGCATCATCACAAATTGCAAATAGTCTTGGAAAATAATAATAAAAAGTTGAAGATTTTAATGCATTTTGTAGCATTATTCTAAAATGATTTCTCATTAAGGAAAAGGTCCATAAATTGGCTAAATAAATTATTTTTAAAGTGATTAAAATATGGCTTTGCCAAAAGGATCCCACTTATCTCATTAATGGTTCTTATGTATAAAAATGTCAACATTAGATAAAATTTGAGTGTGGTAAATAAGGCTTATGTCATAATTAACAACCTTTGAAGAAAGGGTTTTTTTCAAGCAGACATAAAAGTATGGCATTTATCTTCACTATTTTCAGAATGGTTGATTAAAGTAGACAGTGTCCTAACATCTGTATTGAAAACTGTATTAATCAATTGATTAATCATGCAACATTAATCAAAAACCTCCCTAAGTGTTTTAGTATCTGAGCAGCTCTTAGTATTTTCTATCAGATCCCTTTTAAGGTGTCCATTAAAAAGATTAAATTTGGGTGGTATATATTGAGGGGTTGCGGAACTTGTGGCTTCTCACTGGAAGGTCATAGCCACCACTCATTAGTGCTACTTTTAATGGGATAAGAAGCAAAAGTTTTGAATATGTGACTAAATCAATTAATCAGTTCTGTAGTTGACTCATTCCAGTAAGCAGTTCAGTATTTGCCGAATAGGCACAGTGGCCATCTGGCCGATTTTTCCTCAGTAAGTTATCTTAAACCAAGGAACACTTTGCTTAAGAGTTTAAATTGAATGGGCAATAAACTGGTGTGGTAACTGCAATTCAATGTGTCGGTTTGTAGAAACTGGTTAAAAGTAATTCTTTATTATTAGGAATGTATTTAAATTGTCTAATTTGCCCTGTACAATGAGTGTGAAACTTCCTATTACTGGAGTGGATGGTTCAAAATCAAATAAATTATTTCGGTGTTTAGTGGGTTTCAATTGAACTTCATAGTATACTTCATGTTTACTATAATTTAATCAACTGTAAATTTTAAGATCAGTGATTTTAATTGGGTAGTTTTTAGATTTCCAAACTCTTACATGTAAGATTAGTCAGGCAAGTTCACGCAGTAAATGTGGATAATGTTTAGCATCAAATGAATAGCATCAAAAACACATGGGAAATGACTCATTATATTCAGAGTACATTATAAGAACTAAATTATTGGTCAATCAGTAAAATTATTTGTCACATTTTCAGAAAGCACTGCTTTATTATATTTCATGTCTTCCATTTTTCTAATTCAAAAAAGCAACACTTTTCAATATATTCATTTAT
Source organism: Noctilio leporinus (assembly GCA_004026585.1). NCBI lineage: Eukaryota > Metazoa > Chordata > Mammalia > Chiroptera > Noctilionidae > Noctilio > Noctilio leporinus. Next base: position 173,215 of record PVIW01002476.1, on the reverse strand, counting down.
TTTTATTGCTTTACAATATGAAAAGACTGGTATGCTTTGCAAACTGTATCTTAAAATTCTTTTTGTTTACTTGATAGAGAATGATTAAGATTTCCTTTATTGTTGAATAAATGATCATAATGACATTCAATAAAATTAAATCTTGTCCATTTTTTTTTCTAGAAATAATTCTGCCAGCTTTTCAAACAGAATCTAAACCTATAGGCATTTAAAAACATGGTATGGCCCATCTGTTTCTCCCTGCTGTTACTTCAGGAAGGATTCTGTAGACGAGATAGTTCCCAGAGTTTGCGCAAAGGGCTTCATCATTTGGGTAATGTCTAACTATTGCTGTTTTCTGCAAAATGATTAGGTGGTAGTTTTAAAATTTTCAAACATGTCCTGAAGCTTCAACAATAGAAACACATGTCTAAATAACTAAATTTAATTATATGCGAAATATCTTCCATTCCAAAGAATGTTTCTTCTTTTTCCCCCCTTAGCCAGTTGCTCAGAGTAAAAACATATTTTATTATATATATATGCAATCCAGTTATACTCATTTATGAAAGTATGATGATTAGGAGACAACAGAATGCATCATCTCTGCATTGTTCTTTTGTGTAGTTTTCTACACAGAAGAAAAGCATAGATTAAAACAAATTATTTTTATAATGAATTGTTCAATTATATATATGCTAAAGAAATTAATTTAAAGTAGAGTTTGTATTTAATATTTAGTGCTGCAGAAAAAGAAAATTTAGTAATCCATTTTACTTCCTAAAGTATATCAACCAAGTGTATTCCTTTCTTAGTCTTCTCAGTTCTTTGTTATCTTCGGAATAGTGCTTTAAAGAAAGTTAGAGAATAAATCTAATTATGATAAAGCATTGCAAAAAATTGATTTCTGTTAGTAGTCACATTCTGCATTATGATTCTAAATGTGTTTTTGTATGAAGTATCTGAACAGTATTGTTAGTTGATTAATATTTAGAACTACTCAGGTGCCCAACAAATATTATAAACCTTTATTTCAGTTCTTTGTTACCAAATAATTACATGAAAAAGATACATGTCTAAAAATAATCAGAAATAGGTTTGTTTATGTCTCTGTGTGTATATTATTTCATATTTGAGTTATATTTTCATTTTGCTATTTATGTGAAGCTTGGTTGCCTTCAGAGGAAAAGAAAATATAATCTGCATAATTCCCATTAGCTCTTCATTGGGCAAATGCATTTTGATATTCTATAGTAGGTTGGTTTGTGTCTAATCATTTTTGTACTTAGCAGCAGGTGTTGCTGCTATATTGAAAAATGGTACATGTTTTAGAAATTATGAGTGTAATTTAGCCATAAAACACCTACATTTTAATATCCATCAATTCATTAGGCAAGCTCACCGAAAACACAGGGAATACAATTAGTTGCTAATAATATCATTGTTTCATTACCTGAGTTAACTTTTATACTATTCAGAAAGCATTTTAAATAGATTATATATTTTTGATGTTGCTCTTGTGGTATAATAGCACTAAATGACATAGTATACTCAGAAGGAATATTATTTACTGCATCTTTCTTTGGAACAATTTTTTTTTTAAAGGACACTATTATGAACACATTAAAGCATTATATATTGAAAGCATTTTTGGTTTATGGAATTTAGCTAAGATTTAAATCTCAAGCCTTCTTATTTTAAGGTTTATTTAAAAGTAGATTTCTCTGGTTTTCAAAGTGATAACACCTTAATGGAATTCAAAATTGCACACTTTCATTATTGCAAAGCATGAACTATTCTTGATTATGAGTGAAAATAGATTTTTTTCCCTTAGTCCTCAGATCTTTAGGAATATGGTCTGGGAAAGTCACAGCACCACTTCTCTTTACTCATTTTTAAGAGAGGTGATATGATAGATGTACCTGCCTACTAGTTTTGTAAGGTTCCAATGAGATGAAGGAATAATATTACTTTAAAAAGTGTAATTTGTCAAAATAAATGTGAATTTGTATTATTACTTTGTTATTAATTAGAGCTTTTATGTCATGTTTTGAACACTACTCAGTCAGCTAAACACTCAGTTTTTGGAGTTAGATTGTCCAAGTTTCTTCAAAACTTTCCCTTTCGAATACTATGTAGACTTCAATTAGTGATTTAACTTATCTAAACCACATTTTCCTTATTTGTAAAAAAAATAATACTAATACATAACCCATAAGTTAACTGAGAGTATTAAATGAGTTAATAAAAAATAAAAAACAAATAAAACAAGCTTTTTCATTGTTGTTACTATTAGTTTGCAATCCAGCCATACATGAGTGACCACATTCTGTCCCATTCAAGTTCTTAGGATGTAAACTTGAGCCAGTGACAGGAGGAAAACTGTCAAAATGGGCTCTGTAAATATGTTTTAAAAACATAATTCTTATTTTTCTACATATACTTAACTCTTTCTTTTAATAACAGGGCCCTCAAAATCTGGAAATAGGAAATAAATTTATCTTCGCTGCTCTAGAAAATACACAATGTTTTAATACACTTGCAAAAAAGTAAATTTGTTTCCTGGGGAATAGCTTATTGTATAATCAGGACAATTCTAGCCATGGAATTCCCAGCTACAAGTGAAAGTGAAGTTAACTTGTTCTAAGCAGGGTTCTGATTATAACTAAAACCATACTACACAGAAAAGGTGGGTGGAACAAGGAAACTGGAACTTGGTTAAGAGGTAAATTTGATCAAATGTAGTCACCTCCTTAGCTGTTGATCCTAGCTTAGTCACAAATAGACTAGGATTACTCGAGTTTCTGCTGATACAGTGAAACCACCAATATAGTTCTCTATAGGTACTTTTTGAATTTATTTCCCACTACTTAATTGTGCTAACATCCTCTGATCAAATTTGTGGGCCTTTTTTCATTGTTTATTTATATTATCTTCACTTTTAATATTAAATATCATAGTGATCTGAAATTTTTTATGGCTAAAAATAAGGAATAATGAAGCAATCACATACTGTGAAGATGTGTTTAATACCTACACCAATTTTCTTTTCCTACAACTTTGCATAGACCATGTACTAGAGCCTGAGAAGGCTGACAGTTCGTCTCTGGGAGTTATTTAAATTTCCTAGGAGTATAGAAAATTACATTTTAGCTTCCCATGGGAAAACAAACCTAATTTGTATTTCCAGTTCTAAATAAGGGAAATTTTTTAAAAATGCGCATTTAGTTGTACTCTTGATGTACTCCTACATCTATCCAAATAAAAATGGAAGGGGAGTCCTTAGAACAGGGGACAATGGTAATTTATCAAGAAAGTTACAGCTACAGATAAATGAGAAGAAAGTAACCACCTCTTAAAAAATATAGAAGCTACCCTCTAGGTTTCAACGAGTATGAAGAAAAAACTCAACATTCCAGTGACTTCTAAGTGTTTCTTTCATTGAAATAAGGGTGAGGTGGAAAGATAACATTTAAAAATATTAATTATGTATTGGTCACAATATTTCAACAGTAGGCTTTATCTCTTAAGATTTAGAAATAAAAATGCTTAGAGAACTACAGTAATAATAGCATCCAATTTATTTATTCTGATTTCTGAATGTTTAAAAAAATGTTTCTAAAAACTCTTCACTGAGTTTTTAAACTCACAGCAAATTTCAGAATCTCTGTGGCATCTATTCACTCAGCTTTGAAAACAAACAGCTTATTTTTTTTTCTTTTAGGGTAAAAATATCACCAATTATTGTTAGAGCAGATTTTTTTTGAGACACAAAAATGTTTATTGAAACAGAAGTAGATAATTTTAAATGTTTATTTTTTAGATATTTCTAAGCAGTTAGGAATAAAGTTATTCTCAATGACCATAAATATAGTTCAACTATAAATTATTTTATTCTGTGAGCATTCTTTCATTGTTCAGTAGTATATCATATATAAGGTGTCTTCTTTAATTTCCATAACTACTCCATTTACTAATTGTAAATAATAATCTTCATTTTACACAGACTTACCATTAGAAGTTCTGTTAATTTAATACATATTGCCTGATACCTAAATCCTTGCCCTTATTCTATAATGCAAAATAAACATAGAAGTCATTGTGAAAAAAATTAGTTTTTTTATTAATGCTCATTTGATTTTGAAATTTTGGAGAGAAATTCTGTTTGTGACTATTTCCTTTCTTCCTCCAAATTGTCATCTTGTATTCAAATACACTGAACGCAATGTGCTTTACCTATTTAAAAAGTAGTATTTTTATTAGTTAGAAAAAATAACTATATGCTTGAATCTAAGAGAAATCCTAAGAAAATACATGTTCAGTAAGTCATTTTATTAAGTTATATGTTGTGAGTTATTAGGCTTTTAAAAAATCCATATAATCTGCCTGCTCTGTTTTTATCTACAATTAGAAATTAAAATTTATTACAGTTTACGTTGATAGGAACATTGGGGTCCTTTTCTTAAATTTTTAAATTTGTTTAAATAACAATGACTACAAACCACAAATTAAATGAAATTATTGTATCTGAGATGTGAAAAGACACTTAATGGTATGTTTGATTTTTGTTTTGTTTTTTTAATCAATATTCCTTTGCTGCTGCTTTGGTTTATTCATTTTGAACTGAAACCTGTGAAATGTAATCTGACAAAACAAAAAAAAAGTCATTTTAACTGCAGCCAGGAGCCCACCTATGACAGTACCATCACTTGAATCTTGCATAGTTTTGATGACAAACTCACTCTAGTAAACCCTTGAAAGTGTACTTGTTAATTATTACCAAGTAAAATTTTAATTTGCTTTGAAATTGCATGGTGAATAGGGTTATTACAATTAAGTTTATATTAGAAATTGGCACTAGAGGGAGCTAAGTAATTGTATCATTTATGTGTTTGGGGGAAATTGAACATTCATTTAAAAACCTGTATTTTTTTCAGAACCTGCTGATTTTACAGATATGGCAGCCATGCCTCAGCAAATTATAAGCAATAATGAATTAGTTAATTTTCTTTAGTGAAAACTGCTATGGTAAGATTATTAAATTACTGTATTTCTACTTAGTGAAAGTAGCTACCAGTCAGTAAATTAGGATTTCTAGGACTCTTTGGGGAAGGGGATTATTACAATTATACATGTTTATCATTATTTGGCCCTAACAGAATTAAACTGCTCAGAGTACCATGTTAAAATACAATATTTTGTTCCCAAATTTATAGTTTGATAAGAAAATGGCTTTATTAAATGGGATCTTAGCGCAGGTTAGAAAACAATTTTACTCTTATGGAATATTCTAGGAATTTAGTCTGTTTGATTACTTTGAAATGCCGATTCAATTTAACAGTATTTTTCCCCAGCAAGCATAGCCTACCACGAGATGAATAAAATTGTGCCATTTCCTGCTGTTATACTTACCTTTAAAATGAACAAAACCCTGCTTAAGCATGTAAAGTCCAAAGTTGCAGGATGTTTTTATTTATACAAACTAAAGAGTTAAAGAACAAATATATAATTCTATACATTTTTTATTTTGACTCCCAAGAAAAATTCACATTTCAAAACAGTTTATATAAAGTCAATAGAGTAGGAGAAAATGGAAAGCTTGATCCTCTTGGTCACATCACTCAGGCAGTCATGGCCAAAAAAGTACACATTTTATGTTCTTATCAGTGAGCATGTCTTACACATAATGTACGTGGCAATTCATTTTTTTAGGCTCTTCAGGGAGGAAGTGTGTTTTAATTTCAAAATTAAATGTTTTCATTTAAATTTCATTCTACTTTAGAAGTACAATAATGTTGCAAATTTTGAAATAAAGCCCATTTCTTTTATGGTGAAATTCTCTTAGCTAATATTTAGTTACAGATTCGGATTGACATACCAATGTCCAAAGAGAAGTGTCTTGCTTTTTTCTAATGGTCCAACTGGGAAACTCTCTGTATTAGCTACCCGCTCATAGTTTTATTTTTAAAATAGAGGTAAGTTTCAGAGAAAATAAATGTACCAAAAAAAAAAAAAAATACAGCAAGGCAAATGCACTATTTTATAAACCACAGAATTGTTTTATTCCTGTTTGCTTCATTTATTTCTCTTATGAATATGAAGCATTCTTCATATTCTATATTTCATTTTTAAAATTTGAATAATTTGCATATTATTTGCCTCAAAGGAATATTATAATCAAGGTTAGCTGTACCAGAGAGGTTAGCAAGTGATATTTCTAAGACAGGTTTTGGGGAGGAGAAAGAAGTTTCGTATACTGAATGCAACTTGGATATTTTTCACTTCATAAATTAGTGTTTGACAAACTTGAATGTACATACTTATCACCTGAGGATTTTTTAATGTGCAGATTTTAATTCAGAAGCTCTGGATTCTGCATTTTTAGCAAGCTCTCATCACTGTCTTCAGACTACATTTTGAATAGCAACTGGTCTTTACTGTCTTTAATTCTGATATGCTGTGTGTCTTGGAAGAAGGATTTAGAGCAAAAGAGAAGCAGAATTGTAGAAAGAAATGATGGTCCTGATCCTGGAAACCTGAAGTGCCAACTACAGTTGTTCTTGCCCTTCATGAGCCAGGTTAGATGCCCGTACTGAAAACATACAAGTGCAGTAATTCGGCTCACACAGGGCCATCAGCAACCATTACATTGTTTAGCTGCAAATCTTTGATTTCACAACTTGTAGGAGGTACCATAGTGATATCTTTTAAGAATTTCAATAGCTTTAAAATCTTTTGCTTAGATAAACTCATTTCATAGGGAGGTTGTGAAATGTAGGAAAACAGCATGGTGTAGCTAACATAACTATGTGATTTGACTCAAATTCATGTGGATTCGGATTTCAGTTCTGATACTCAATTGGGTATATGATCTTAAGCATTTTATTTAATATTACTTATTATTGGTAAAGTGGAGATAGATACCTGTGTCCTAAGTTTGTTGTTTTGCTTAAATTTTAACATTTTTGATTTGCTTGGTTTTGATCACTGAGCATCAAAATTTTTTATATATTTTAATTAGTATCAGGATTTTAGCATCAAGACATGCTATGATGAGTAATTATTACTATAATTACCACCAGCAAAATAGGCCATTGGGCCTTCAGGAGTTGAGTGTACATAGAATAAATAGTTTGTGAGGTAAAAACATGAGAGAAGAAGCTAGAAAGAAGGATTGAGACAGATAATGAAAGGCCTTAGATCTATGCTAGGGATTTGGAATTTATTCTATAAGAAATGATAAACCATTAGAGGACTGTGAGCTAAGGAATAGTGGGGCAAAATGTAATATTTTTATTGGAAAATGTTTTAGATGGGGCTTTAGAGCAAGTATTTCTTCTCTAGCCCCAGTTAAGATATTGGGAGGGCAGCCAAAATAGCAAGAGAGAGAAAGGGACATATTAAGTAATTATTTGGGAGTCGAATTGCAAGGATCAGTGGCAATTTGAACATGGGGCTATGAATTAGTATATTTAGTGCCATCCTAGAAATTTCAACTCATCAGACTCTAGGAAATTTATTATTTCACATACCAAGAAGCCCAACAGAAAATGTTAACTTTTCTGTGGTTCTTTGGTTCAGTCTACAGATTTCTGTGGGTCTAGACATCACAATTTCCAGGGATGATATAAAGGAACATTTCTTCTTTGTGTCTCTTATACAGTAAGATCAGTTTTCCTAGAAGCTGCGCAGCCAACTTCCCTTGGTCCTGCCTAGATTATATACAAAGTAATAAACCAATTACTGGGAAGGGAAGGAGTCCACTATTCTAGTTGTAATAAGGACCTTCTTCCTGGTCGATGGACTAGTCAAGTTGAACTTATACATTCATTTCATTATTTAGTGTTTGACTCTTTATTTATGAATGATGTTTATTTAATATTTCTCCCTACAGTAGACTATAAACACCATGAGATTTGGGATATATAGACAGATATAGGTGATTAGACATATAGATATAAATAAATATGTTGTATCCCTATCACATTGAATAGTTTTAGATACATTGGTGATTTTCAAGGAAATATTTTCTGATAGAATTTTGAAATTGCATGTTGTCCATGTGTACACCTAAAAGATTTCTTTACCCTCCTAGCACTGTGTCCATTTAACCCACCAAGCTTCAGCTACACCAGCCCTTTAGTCCTTTAGTCTACCTCATGTTTTCCCCAGAACTGAAAATATGTTCCTGTCAGGCCTAGTTTGTCCTTGTCTTTTAGTCTTTCTTTTCTTAAAAAAAAAAAAAGATTTTATTTATTATTTTTAGAGAGAAGGGTAGGGAGAGAGGAAGAGAGGGAGAGAGACATCAATGTTTCCTTGCCTTTCACCTGCCACCAGCTAGGCTGGAGACCTGGCTTGCAACCTGATTATGTGCCCTGGCTGGGAGTCAAATCAGTGACGTTTGGGTTTGCAGTCTGGCACCTTATCCACTGTGCCACCAGCCAGGGCCTATTGCCACCTGCCAGAGCTAGTTTTTCATTTACATGTTTTTCCTAAGATGCTTTTTCTGATTATATTATCTAAATTATTTTCCTACCATGAAATATTGAATTATTTGCTATTTTATTTTAGTACCTTTAATATTCCCCTCAAAATTTTAATAATAATAGAAATAGAAGTATGTCTATATTTTCAACATTATGCATGTAGATCCCATAGGATGCATTGAATATGTTTGTACTCCATTCATGTTTGCTCCATGAACAAATGTGGCTGAGGTATTTGTTTTGAGATTGAGTAACTTGAGGAATGCTATTAACTAACCTAGATATTTGAGAAAAAGTGGCATTCTTAATGGGAAAAAATTATATAAACTTAAATAGTTGTAAATTGAGATCCGGTGGTGGATTAAGAAAGATGACTTCTAGACTATAAAAAGTTTGCATATGAAGCACAAGAGAGAGAAAATTGGAATGTAGGTCACAATCTGGATAATAGAATCTATGCTTTTAAAGAGCTGGCATATTTGATGTGGTTTTTCAACCAGAGTATATTGTCAGTGTTACATGATATTTATTTAGTATTTATATATATATATATTTATATATATGTGTGTGTGTGTGTATGTATGTATACATTTATTTATCCACTTAATTTCTCAAACTTTTACTTCTATGAGCTTCATGAATATTTACCATGACAGTTTTTAGGTCATGTTTAAAAGGAGCAGAGAAGAGCAGATCTTGACTTTGGTGGAATAATAATGAGGATTCACAGGTATTAAAATTTTTCAAAAGGATAAAAACCATGACTGGTGCAAATACAAAATCAGCATGTGAAAAACATTTTATTCAACTTGTTAATGTCACTAAAAGGTTGAAACCAGTTCAAAATCTATTTAAGAAGTCAGATATAGAGTAATACTACAAGAAACTGGAAGATTATATACAAAATTGACTAATACCATCAAGGGAATTATACCTTAGGGATTTTTGTTCTACCAGACAAGAATCATTTGCATCTCTCTGGACAACAGTCTACAAGTTGACTTCTTTCCCTAAATAATTATAAAATAGGCAATAAGTATGAAATCAAACTCAGCATGAGACCAAGAAAGGACGTAGGGTATATGCAAAAATGTGCTTTGCCTTTTCCTAAGTTTTGGGAATCTTTCTGACAGGCTAAGGAGAAGAGTAAATGTCAGCAAATAAAATAATTCTGTTTCCATATATGGTGTGTATCTATGGCTGCGAGATACAGGGCTATTAATAATGATTGTTTAGCACTAAAACTACCACCAAACTATTATAGTGTGTCCTAAAATTTAGATATTTAAAATTAAATTGGTATTTTTATGACTTTAATAAAATATGCAAACTATACATACTTGACCAAAGCATTTTTAAAAATTGGTAGCAAATGAAACATGTTTATAGATTTAAACTCTAGGTAACATACATGATGCATATTTTTTTCAAAATAAATCTAAGATTGAATGTTTATGAAGAAATATGGTCAAATCTATTTAGATGTTCCAACATACCCTATCTAATGTTCTTTTAGATAAAAAACTTGAAAACTAGAATCACCTACATAAAATTACTCTTAATGACCCAGTGCCTTTTTGTTGTTATTTCATTCATTACCCTTTAGGCAGATGAACTTGGTTTTTTCTTTAATGAGAAATTGATGGCACTCAATAGGATGATGCAAGCATCTATATAACTTAAATTAGTATGTCTAGAATAATAGGTGATATTATTCTTATGGGTGAAATGACACAGTTCTGATACAATGTATGCCATTTAATTTATACAGTAAGAACTTTGAGATAAATAATATTTTGCAGATAAAAATTTAAGGTTTACAGATGTAAAATCACTTGAGGAAAGCCTCATAATCATTATATGGTGGGGATAGTATCTACCCAAACTACTCAACACTGAAGTTCGGATTTTAATTACAACTTTTTATCCTAAAAAATAATTGTTTTTCTATGGCTATGTTTCTGTCAGAAACCCCTAAGCAGCAGTACATTGTTTTTTACTAGCTATATGGTTTTTCTATAGGAATTTAGTAATAATAATATAGCTACTACTTATTAAGAATTTAATTTTGTTTAATAGTTTTATCCCATGAAATTTTTAAAAAACAATTTCCTGTGGTAAGCTTTATTAGTCTTACTTTATGCTTTGGGTAACTGAAGTTCAAGCAAATGTCCAGAAGAGCCTATTAAGTGACTAGATCTGTCTGACTCTCCTGCCCAAATCTACTTCTGTCACTTGCTCAACATTTAAAAGCATTTCAAAGACATACCTCTATAAACTTCAAAAATTTCCCCTTCCCAAATTCCAGATGCATACTCTAATTTTTATCTCTGTCCTTTGGATAGGACTTTAAAGATTATTGCTGACTTCTTGACAGCATTTCTGCTATCTTCATTGAAGTCATCTTTATGGCTGTTCAGTCTTGCATACCCTTGCTTGTAAACATGGATGGTACTCTTAAGGAAGAGGGGAAACTTATAACCCCTCTGGCTTTTTCTTGTACTGTTGTTTATAATTATATTGTGTTTATAATTTCAATTCAAGCTATCAGAACCCTAATGTCTCCTTCTACTAGGGACATCTTCTAAGGTTGGAACAGAAAACATTCAACTGGTGCACCAAAATGTTGTATTTAAATGTCTATTATGAGGAAGATAGGTAAATGGATATGGATATATATAGTAAAGCAAACATAACAAAGTATTCAATAATCAATATGTTAAATAAATAATCTATATTAATTCACATGGTGAAAATGTTTCAACACTTATGTGTTTGAATTCTTTCATACTAAAAAGCCTGGGATAAAAATGTCTATCTCATATGAACTTGCAACTAATTTATTGTGTGTTGTCACTTTGTCTCTGATAGAAGTTCTATGAGGATAGGAGTCATTTTCTCTTTTGTTTATAAATATGTTCCAAGCGCCTAAAACAGTGCCTGACACTTAAGAATCCATTAATAAATATTTGCTTAGTGAAAGGGTTAACTGAGAAAAAACACAAACTTAATGATTGGTTATAATAAGCTGTTCACACAGTGGGATTAAAAATTTTAACAGGAAGATAAGGCAGGGAGATAAGAAGATAAATTGATCCCCTAAACTTTTAGTTGAGAATTTATCATCAAATAAAAATCAACCAAATAAATAAAAACTTGATTTTTATACTTTGTTCTGTGATAATACATAATGTGATTGAATGCCTTGGGGACAAAAGAGTAAGAAGTATCCAAAGTATAAAAACCCTTCAAACAGATCTCCTTTCTCTGTACATGGATCAAGTAGAAATATGAGGCTCATTCTTACAACTTAATTCACTTTCTTCCTGGGGTTTCCCTTTGAGAGAGTGTGCAGGACAAAACAAAAAGAGTAGAGCTACCCATTCATGAACAACCAGTGAGTTCAGAAAACTTTAGTACTCTCCTATGGTGTAAGAGAAATCCTCTACAGCAGAAGGAAAGACAAGACTATTTAGGTTTCCAATGGAAATACAAATGTAAGAAAGGTAGCTAGCAGAGGCACTCCGGGTTTGTTTTGGGTTTTTTTTTTTTTTTTTGTCTTCTTTTCCCTTCAATTAATGAACCATACCCAGAGGTAATAATGTTCAAAATTAGGGAAGATGTAGCTTGTAAATTGGGAATTGCTGGGAATTAAACACATCTTTTTACTTCTGGAGAATGTGCAGCAGGAACAACTGCTCTTCTGGTTCCACCAAGCCATCCTTCTAACAAAGAGTGGGATAAGGCTGAAGAAGCTACCTCCATTCCAGAGGTTGCAAATAAGTGGGAAGAGGTCTTGTTTGATGTGAGAGGGTGGATGGTATAAGCCTGCCTCTCCTCAGTGTTGTTTTCTTCAGTCATATCAGCAGTGTTGCTGGGCTTCTTTTGGTACTTTTATTATTATTATTGGTATCTATGTTGTCTATTGATTAGACTCCACATTAGACTCATTTCTAAATATGAAAATTACAAAAACAAAAAATGGGTTTGTTATAAAAATTCTCATGAAAAAAATTATATGTACAGACCACTAATTTAAATGTATAACTTCCTTTTATTAAATATTAAATAAAATATCACCCATTCTTATCTCCTCTCACATCTGATAATTGAACTGCCCTTTTAATTTTGCATTCATTACACTCTTTTCCTTTAATCTATATCTTAATGACCCTATACTTTATACAATGAAATCTGTTCTTATAAACTGGTTAATTTTGTTATCCTCAAACACTACCTCCTAACTTATAATCTAAATCACTATCTGAATCACTAAATTATCAAATTATATTTCATTCTTCTCCTGAATTAGGTTCCTTACTACCTCATTAATATATCAATATCAATTTCTGCTAAGATATTTACAGCCATGTTGTTTCTCTAACATTGTTACTATAAGTAGTTAGCTAATTATGAATAAAGGAAGGGAATCAGACATTGTTGAACATAATTAACTAGGGAGCAAAGCCTTCTTGCTTCACCAGGAAGCTACAGCATTTATAGACTCATTCCCATGCTCCAGGGACTGTCACTGAGGATACTTTATCCTCAGAGAAGACAGGAAATCTCCCTAAGGAGCACTGCCTGCCCTCCAGTACCAGATTGTTATGGGGAACAGAAAGAGGTGAAAATATGCACAATAGAAATCAAAATGGTGCAGGCAGAGGTGTTTGACCACAGTGGGCCTGTCAGTCTAATCTAGGAAAGGGATCAATTGTCTAGAGGGTGGGCCCATCAGTATCCTATGAAAGCATAGGAAGTTGATTGGTTATTTTAAAAATGTGTTTGGTTCATCCCAAGCCCAAGATAACATAACCCACCTTAACAAAGAAGCTCTCTCTCTCTAGACCAAGTGCTCACCCTCTCCCCTCTTTTTTGGTAGATTCTTTCTATATCAACTATAGGGATCTAGAAGCTGTGTGGACTCCAAGTACAGGCTCCAGGTGCCAGCCTAGTCATAGCAGCACAGGGAATGGTGCTAAGCTACCAAGATGGGAACTGAGATCACTTAGCAGCAGCTTGGGTTCCAAAAGTCTAAGCTTTAATATGAAACAGAAACTCTAGACACTGGCCTTTGTTTTGGCTTTGCTGATGACATGGTTTTTTTCTTGTCACGATGGACCAAGATAGGACATACGGGCAGCTTTCTATTTCTGCTGAATATATCTTGCCACACTACAGTCTTCCATGTAGAGGTCCCTGAAATGCTTTTCTTGGGATTCCATGAAAGTGTCCCACTTCCACTAGGCAACAATGTGAAAGTCTCTTCCATGCCTCCCCAACATACCCACATTCAAACAGCCCTACACAATTCCACCCCACATCTATTTAGTCCAAGCAGGCATTCCTTATCATAAGTGACATCACTCTGACTCTGAATCCTAAGCATTTATCTATGCCAAACATTATGATATAATGAGATGCTATATCTTATATTTGTCTTAATGTTTTGACATTGGCTCATGTTGTATTTTCTGTAGTAGCACGAAGTCAGCAAGGTCAAGGAATGTCTTCTGAAGCCCTTACAACTGCAAGTTCTTATTCAGCCTGCCCATCAGACTCACAGAGATCTCTATACAAAACAGAACAGTGGATTGGTGCCAGCCTGTGAACCCAAAGGTCGCTGGTTTGATTCCTAGACAGGTTCCCAGCCAGTTCCTCAGCTGGAGACAGGTGAAAGGCAACAATGCCTGGATGCTTCTCCCCCTTTCTTCTTCCCTCCCTGCTCTTCTCTCTAAAAATAATGAATAAAAAATCTTAAAAAGAAAAAACAGAACAAAAATTTTATGTATACTGTTAGATTTACTCAAGATGGAGCCTGAGAATGTACATAAATTTCACAGTTTTCCAGTGAATTATTTATGCCTATTTTGTCATTGATACACAAGCTAATTTGGAGGATCCTCTGTTGCAGAGAATATGATCAGAGTAAATATATTAAAATCTCTAAATTCAGACATTAATTTACTAAATTCATTGGTTTTTGGTCAAACCTTAGATATCTTTGTAATATTACCTGAATTTGCATATAAGAACTATGAAATAAATTAAAAAATTAAACTAGTACACAACAAACATATGCCTCTAACTTGTAATTACCTACTGATAATGATAATAATTTGTGATGACACCCCCAAATAAATCATATGATAAAATGATTTCAAATTCTTCTATTTAATGTATATATTTAGTAGAAATCCATAGGACATAATTGTCAATAATTCACCACATAGTTTTTGAACACCATCTAGCTCTAAAATGTATATGCAGATTATATTTCTATTTGATATGAACAATGTTCATTTTTATTTTAATAGGTTTTTATTTGTAAATATAAAAATTTACATAAAACATTACAATTTCTAGATTCTTGTAAAAATAAAAATATCTAAAAATACTTATTTTCACATGACAGGAATTGGCTGAAGTTAAGTATGTGTGTTCTCTTTGAATATGGCAGAAAATGGTCAATTGGCACCAGACTTATCATTCTCTATTTTCTTTAATGTTTATGTATTATTACTTGCCTGATCATTTTAACAAGCACCCCTGCTCTATTTATTATACAGTACATAAAATATTTAAATAATAAAGTGGATTGATAATAGCTTCCTTAGATTGTCAAAAGTAACTAAAATATGAGCAAGGAATCACAACATATTCTTTATAATCTGGCTCTCTAGTGGCATACTAGGCATAGATGTGTCTCTTTAAAGCAGTAAGAGAAGGACAGAGAATTCTTTCCCATTGTCCATGCCAATCCCAGAGGGGAAAGACATTGCAAAATATCAATTAGACCATGGGAACCAGTGGGTAGGATTAATGTATTCCAAAGCGTTACACACTCACAACTAGTTTCTTCTTTTTTTCTCTTACTTTCCTTACACATCTGGTTATGTAAGTTGAGTGAGAGACTCATGCTTGGGTTATGGGAAAGTAAATAAGCCACTACTATCAGGCTTTGACCAGACTAATAATGAAATTAAAATATCTCTATGATTTTGCTGTGAGTTTTAAAATGTATAGCCCTGGAATCAACTTTCATTTGGGAGAATTGATAGGCAGGTTTAAGAATTTAAGCCTTTTTGCATCATTTATTCAAATATAAAATGCCATTTCTAACCTTTTATGCTCTTTCCCAACTTATAGGACTTATTTAGTTAGAGGTACTGCCTATCTGGTGCTCATGGTACCAGAATCCTGACTATAATAATCAAAAAGTTTTCTCCAGATGAGCCTTGTAAAGTCATAACAGTAGCTATAATATGGAACTTTAGTAAGAGACTGACAGAATTATATATATAAGTATGTTAATTTTTGCTCTTTTATAATTCCCACTTCCTCATTGCTAAAAATTTGGTGATAATTTATCTAAGAAAAATAATAATTCAAGGTATGATCTTTTTTTAATGCTATTCTATGCTATCTGGGCTGCAATGACTACTCCTTGTTTTAAGGATGTTATTGCTAATTGCTGCAAGTGACTTAGGCTTATTCACATGGTCAAAGAATGAATTTTCATTACTGGGCATTTTAATAGATTGATTTCTATACTACATTTGCTTTCTTTGAATAAGCTCTGAAAATTGTGGCTTCCTCTATTGCTAATGAAAGAAAATTGAGGAGACCTGTTTTGGCTTTCTTTCTCTTTTTTCTCCCAGGACATATCATTGTTCTGTTTGTTACTCTTTTTTCCTCTGAGCTGTGGGAAAGGGAAAGTCATCTTAAAATCATTTTTTGGGCAGGCTGAACTACTATTTGGTCACTATTAGTACTCTATATAAAATGTTATAAATCTCATTAGCAATAGTTTAAGAGACCCCATGGATGCTATCACAACCGCTGGTTGCAAAGGGTAACAGTGCTCTAAATACTTATTAAATATAACAAATAGTGAATACATGAATGTGATATGACACTTAAAGTTTTGTTTGCATGTTTAAAATGAGATCTGATTCAATAAGAAAACATTGATGTTCAAAAGTACAATATATTTAAAACAATACCTTAAATAAACTATAAAACTCCACATAGACAATTATTTAGTGGTTCTAGACTACTCTTTAGTGATGCTAAGATTTTAACCTCTGTTTCATCCTGTTTTAGAAACTTGACCCCCAGATAATGTAAAAACAAGTATTCAGAATTTTTTGTTATTACCATTGTTGCACATTAATTTTAAAAATATAGAGTAATAAAATGACTAAGAAATGTGGCTTAATTTATAAGAATTTAAATTGTATTCTATTTTCATTATAACATAAGCCCTATTATTAATGATATTGCTCTAAATAGTTCCTAAATTTGAGTCTAATTTTATGTCAAGGCAAATATTTAAAACTCAAGGGGAGAAAAAAAAACTATTTTGTACCTTCTCCTAGTAATAATCTCTAATAACTTTCAATGTATATATTTCTAGAATTTTATATTTTTCAATGTAAACTTTATATTTCTGTCTCTTTTTTCACATAGGAAGAAATATTCTAACATTTGTGTTCCATGAAGATTCCGTGCAATAAGGGGTCAGGTTCCTGGAGCTTTTTAGATACCATACACTTCCTCAGTTTTGAATGGCTGTACTGTATAATATATTTTGTGCTCTGTTGAATGGTAAATTTTCGGGATATGTTCCACTAAGAATCACAAAAGATAAAAGTCAGAATAAACTTTAGAAATCACTTCTACCAATAGTTCATTTTACGTAAAAGATAATTAATAGTCAAGGAAGTTACATGATTTGTGAATTGTGACATGACTAGTTGTTTACAAAATTGAGAACAGACTATCCCATAAATGATTTTGATTTTATAATGATCTTATAATACTCAGAATTGGATTATAAATAATTGTTCTAGAATTACTCATATTTAATTTTTATTTGGTAAAAATCTTGTCATTTATGGAACATCAATGAAAATTCTGTGAATATACAGAGTGAAAAGAGGAATAAATCTAATGAGATTTTATGAAGTACAATGGAATGTTATATTAAAGAAAGATTACCATTGTTAGCTAATTTTGCAACTATATAGGCCAAAGAAATCTATAACGACAGAACTTTGAAGCATGAATGATGTTAAAGAGTTATGGATATTAATTCAGTCTTTCTATGTTGTGTTCAGTGAAATATTAGGCTTTAGAGTCTATGTGGGAGTGTATCTAAATATAGTTGTTATTTTGCATTTTTATTTTGCAGTTTCTCAGACATATTCATGGCAAGCAGGAAAAAAAATGTCTGCCATTAAGGCTTGATTCTCAACAGGATGCTGAGAGGTCATTTCTTCACAGCCAAAACACAGTGCAGCTAGAAACAAAAACTGGTTGGTCTCCTGAATGAATGTTCCCTTCTTCCCCTGGGCTGATCTAGGTAGCTTTAAATGCATATATTTCTAGAGATTCCAACTTCCATAAAAATTTCTTATGCAGGCTGTAACTAATTTCGTTTGACTTAAAATTACAATTGATCTATTTTCCAAAGGCCCTGTCAGCATCCTGGGGTTGCTGATAAGATGATAAAATCAATATTTAAAAGCACTGGATTTGAAATGAGAAAGTTTTGGGTCTAGAGGAATAATTCTAGAGAAGTGAAGTGATTTATAGAAATGAGATGCAAATAAAACAAAAGAAAGTAATGTTTGTAATGAACCTGAAATGTACCAGGTAAAGAGAACTGAACATTTAACTTATATGATCACACTTAATTCTGATACTTGTAGATAAAAAATTATGTTTATGTTTTGTTCATATATAATTAAGGAAGAAAAAAGCAGACTTGGGAATCAAATACTGGTTAGCCTGACCCAAAGCCATAGTCTTCCAAACAGAGCCAAACTTCCATTTAATAAATAGTGAACTTTCAACTATACCATGTTGCCAATCATTTAGGCATATGATTTGGAATAAATAATTATGCTTACAGATTTTAAAATAAACTCATCTGGGAAATGGCCACATGTTTGCTTCAGGCATTTTTGCTTAAAATGCAAGAACATTCCAGAAGGAATCCCAAATCAAAATGTATCTGATTCTTTGTGTTCTTATCCTGTCTCCCAATGTGTCATTTAAAAGTTGGTAAAACATAACAAAAAGGCTGATATGTCATTTTCATCTGGATTAAACTTCTCTGTTCCATTTATTCCATTTATTAGCTTCTGGAATTGGTAGAAGATTACAGGTGTTCACTGTTTGAAGGTTACATGAAACATTCCTCATGATCTCATCTTCCTGATCATCTCAGCACTTCTGTTTTCCTGGTGGACTTAAGATCCTGTTGACCTATAAGTCTGAATAATACCAAGGTCACTTGCACACTCACACCAGCAATAGTTTCTACTTATACAAGTTACAAGTTTTCTTGGCATTCATCCAGGACCAGAGCAACTCCTAAGGGTGTTTTTGTTTTTCTTTACCTATGCCTCACATCATTTGATGATATATAGCTTAACCCCCCCCCAAAAAAGGAAAAAATATTAAAGATCTCCATCTCTCTGTGTATATGTGTGAGTCAAGAGGTTGTCAAGCAGAATAAATAGCAGTGATTTATTAAACTTAAGATAAATGAAAGTCTACAAAAAAGTCATTCTAGTAACCTTCTGAATGGATATTAGACTTAAAATTTTCCTAGAAGATATGTCTAGAAGGTTCATCAGAGTCATTTATAAATCATATTTATTATTTAATACAGTGAAGAAAAGACTTATTATCTATTGGGTTTTGGAATATATCCAGTCAAAAGTGATGCTAGTTGAATTAGACTTGAGAAAGGAGCTATTAATACGAGATAAACGGGTCAGTAAAACCACACATAAGAGGTTTAATATGAGGGTCTCAGGATACAGATCAATCTGGATCATAGCACTCAAATATACAATGAGGAATTTTTTTTTAATCAAAATTACTGGAAAGCTTCTTAACTTAAAAATAAGTTAAAACTCTTGCCCCAAGTACCAAACATTTATAAACCCTTTAGAAATAATTTCACATTATCCTTTTCAGACAGGATAAAAAGGATATATGAATAGAAAAGGGATTGTGCATAATTATTTTGACATGTCATTGATATTTTATTTCATGTAGCATGGCAAAAGTAGGTTTACAATTGTGAGTACATGAAACAGAGCTTTTTCTTCTATTGTTTATTAATTGTATTATTTTCTGTACAAATAGCTATAAACCTACTTTTGCCCCACTCTGTGTGTATTTTAAATTGTATATACATGAAAATTATGTTTATATCAAATTGGGATTTTAGTGAAAGTTCTTGAGTATTTATTTTTGTAATATAGATGACCATGGGCACAAGTGTGTACACATATACATGTGCATGCACATACATATATTCAAGCCCTAACTGATATCATGTACTTTGTAAATTAAGACTTCTAATGAGAGGAGCCCTGACTGGTGTGCCTCAGTGGGTTAAACACTGTCCCACAAACAGAAATGTTGCCAGGTGGATTTCTGGTCAAGGTACATGCCTGCATTGCAGGCCAGGTCCATGGTTGGGGGTGTATGAGAGGCAACCAATGCATGTTTCTCTTGTACATCAAAGTTTCTCTTTCTCTCCTACTCCCTCCTCTCCCTCTCCCTAAAACTAACTAAATAAAATATTTTAAAAATTATTTCATAAAGGATTAGCTCTACAGCTCTTGGAGAAATGTCTTCATCCTCAGATTAGTATGAAGGGAGCTGTTGAAACCACAACACAGTATGATAATTTATATACAGTAGGTCATTACAAAGGTGAAGCATGCCACTAGATTGAGGATGGGAGATTGGTTTCATCTTGGCTGCCAAGTCTAGCTGATTTGTGGTAGCTGCCTGGAGATATGTGGACAAAAGGACTCTAAGTCCAGATCTAAATCTAACAGTTTAGTGTCCTGTGATTGATTAGGGATATGTTCATGGGCACAGAAATTGAGTTATTCACATGGATCATGTAATGTTTCTTACATCTTTGTGCCAGATACTCCTCTAGAATTGGATAGTTAAAAGAGTCTATATGTGACTAGTGGAAATGTAGCTTATCATTCGAGCAACTTAAGCAGTGGTTAACCAAACTCCAGAATCTTTACAACTCTGGCAACTGGCTGATCCATATAGCTCAAGATGATACAGTGGGGTTTCCTTATATATTATTCAATGTGATTTGGAAGTATAGGTTTGTGATAGTAAAGATTATCAGGTAGGCTGGTTATCAAAATTTTTCTTTAGTATATTCACATAACCCAAGCTTGAAAATTTAACAGTGGAATTCCTGGTCAGAATTTAGATCAAAACGAGGAATAAGGCACAGATCTGTTCTTGGAAAATATATATCAGCTATGAGAACATGAATCTGTGATGGGTATGAGTATTATAAACTGGCTTTTGGAATTGGTACACAGATAAATCAATTTAGGGTATCACTAGGATAGCAAAGGTCTGCAAAGGAGTATCACAGGAGGGGTTGGCCTTGCTATATGTATGCATGTGTGTGTATATATTCATGTGTGTGTGTGTGTGTGTGTGGCAGGGGGCATTAAGCCTGTGGAATGTACTTTGAGGCTGCTTTAAGCAGTAGTGCCAAAACTATGGCTGGATGATTAGGTCATAAGTGAACCACTAAAGGAAGGAAATCAGAAGACCTCACTGTAGAAATACTAGGTAAAGTCAGGGAAGGGAAATAAAGAGAGTGCTTGGCCCACTTGATTTTCTTATGCATTAAATTATGTAATTAGAGTTTCAATATTATCCATGAAACAATTTTTCTCTCTTAAAATAAAATTAATAAATTTCTGGGAAAGAGATCAAATAAAATGTTAGCAGACATTTGTACCTAACTATGAAAATGTCTACTAGATGCTTTCCTAAATATGCACTTTTGAAAATGATGAAAATTTGCTACAGTGAAGCTGGAAAGAAAAATACAAGAGGGTTAAGTTTGGCAAAATGAAAGCTAGAATTAGGAAGATACATGATCCCTGCCTTAAATGGTTTCATAAACAAGGTACCTATTACTGGACCCAAGCACAGGTTTTAAAAACTCTCAGGAACATTTAATAAGAAATGGGGGCTTATAGATATTATTGCTGGTGTGACTCTCAGTGGGCTTTATTAGGCCTCCGAGAGGCTGCTCCAGGGCTATGGAATAGTTCTAGTTTGCACAGGACTTCCCCAGTTTTAGTAACAAAGTTTGCTGCTCCAGGATTGCCCCCTTTGACCAGTCAAACAGGAATGATCTGTCACTCTCTGAGAGGGAAAATGTGGCCCTTTTCTGGGAGCGGGAGAAGTAGAACTTTCTGAAAGTATTTCAATTCTTTGAAAAACATAGCAAAGCAATACTATGGTGATATTTTAGGAATCAGTGAAAGAGATTGGGGAAGACCCTCTATCCCACTATTTTACTGATTACAGAAGAGTTGTGTGCATGTGTGTGTGTGTGTGTGTGTGTGTGGTGTGTGTGCTCAAATGCGCATTTGCACGCTCATGTGTAGAAGGTGTTGTTTCCATTTTTTCAAGATTCTTTTTCTGGGCAAGCTAAGTGGACAACCTTTTCTTTTTTTGGTTAGTAATAACAAAAGTTAAGATTTACAAAATGTCTGTGCTTCCCTCACTCAAGGAATATTATAACAATTTGATTAGGAGTCCAGTGATTTAAAATGCTCATCCGATGCATATTCATATACTACTACATGTGTTAAGGCTACTATTCTTTATCTGAGGAACAGAAATTATTCTTCATTATATTCAATATTTTGCAGATCTTAAACTGGAATTTTTAATTTGATTATGATCACATCCTTTCATTTTGTGTAGTTTAAATTGTTTATTAATATAAAAGAACAATTGTATTAACTACCTCACAGTTGACTTTATCTTTTTTTTTCCTTGTCTTTTGCCCCTGTATCCTGGCTTTGAAAGTTCATCCAATCTGTAAGTGATCAATCCAACAACTTTAGCAAAGAAAATCTCTACCAAATGTTACATAAAGAAAAAAAATAATATTGCTTGGAACTGAAGTACACAAAGGCTGAATGAAAGTCACTTTAATCTTTAGAAAAAGGTGCTATAGCCTTTTTTTTTTTTTTGGCTACAGTGACTAACTTAGGAAATGAAGTACTCTAGTGTACAGCATTTTGAGTTTAACTGGTATCAGTGGCTCCATATATTACTTGTAAGACCCTGACAAATTGGAGGTTATACGATAGCAAATATAAAATAGATCAAGAATATGGGGAGCTACATATAAGTAGCATCAGCTTCTTTGAAATTGTTTTAGTTGTGTCTAGTTTGCATATTTAAATGAGCAGAAAGAGTTATATTGTAGTGTTGTCTATGTGTGTTTATGCCTTTCCTTGCTTCAGTCAGCAGTGATGGGCAGATGTAAGCATGGGCAATATTCAAAACATGTATTTTGGTTTCACTATCATGTGCTGAATTTATTAGCTCCAATGCCATGCTAGTTTAAATCCTTTATTGAATGTATGGATAAAAGAGTGACTTTAAAACTGCATACTGGAAACCTAAGGTAAATTGTAACTACTTCAGAGGCCAAGCAATCATATGGGAGGTGGAGAGCAAGAGGCTGAGAGAGAAGACCGTGTGTCTATTGTATTGCCCTATTTCTATAAACATTACTTTTTATCATTTTTATTACTGATATTCTATTCATCACAAAGGTGTGTGGTTAAAAAGAAGAAAATAAAATAAAGATTTCTGGTGTAGATTCATGCACCTTTGGACGTACCAGATAAATTAGAATCTCAACTTGGCACTGTAGCACTTAGACATGTTTCTTTCTTCTCCCAACACCTAAATAAAACTAATAGTGCATATTATATTCAAAACTATTTCCAAAAATGTATCAAAAGAAGTTTAAACTCTTCTTATAGTTTATCTTCATCAACTTACCTGTATTTCCAAAACTTTTCTCCAATTCATTTTTGTCACTCTTCAGCCAACTACATACCTTGCCATTGTCAACATTTTTCCTACCTCCCTGCTTAAGAAATTTTGTTTACATGCATGTCCTTAGAGGGACTGGCATTTTATCTTCCCTCCTTTATAGCCACCTTTCAAAATCCAGCACATGCTTTAAGGTGGACCTTAAATGTCATTCTTTCTCTGCAGCTTTCCCGATCATACACCGGTGGTATCTTCCTCCTCTATTTCACAACACTCTTTATTAACTGCATTTTGTTGTTTAGTTATCTAACTACAAAATTATAAACTAGTACGTGACTTTACATTAAAGATTTGAAGTAAGGACTAATTTACATAAAACATGTTTTTAATCTGTCTTTGATACTGTTAAGAGCTGTATCATGATCTGAGATTTAATCTACCTGCACCTTAACTATGTAGGTGGTGACTATTTGTGGATACTTGCAAAAGCCAAGAGGCACCTGATTCAGAAACAAGGAACAGTCTAATTCTCAAGGTAGTAGCAGTAGCTAGACAATCTGAACTTTTTGTACAAGTTTTCCCATTCTCAAACAAGGTGAAGAGGGCCAGGTACAAGTTGCACACACAGTGGGTTACAATATACAACATGAATCTTGAGCTTAGAGAACCTCATATTTTATGTTGAACAATAAGCATCACTCCTAAAGAAGCCACTTTATCTTCCAAAGCTGTTCAACAGGCAGATAGTTTGGATCAAAGATGCATAATGCCTCTCTGCTCATAAGACATGCCAAAATATGAGAAGCCCATGAAGAATTGTCTGACACACAAAATACTTACTCATTCGGCAAGCATTTTGTGAGCACCTCATATATGCCATTGTTCCAGGCACCAGGAAATGGCTGCAAGGCAAACAGTAGGCCTTTGTTCCA
This sequence comes from Noctilio leporinus, assembly GCA_004026585.1. Taxonomy (NCBI): domain Eukaryota; kingdom Metazoa; phylum Chordata; class Mammalia; order Chiroptera; family Noctilionidae; genus Noctilio; species Noctilio leporinus. The sequence continues at coordinate 148,932 of PVIW01002476.1, read as the reverse complement.
AGGATCAAGTAAAATAATATAGGAATGGGTGGAAGCTTTAGGATATCGTATTAATAGACCAAAGTATCCTTTTGAATGTAGGAGGTTTTTGTTGTTTAGTTTTATCCTCGGTATTATATATTTCTTTGTATGAGTGATAGTCCTTTTATCTTAACCAGTTCCATATGCATTTTCTTTTTTAAATTTTTATTAAAATATTTTATGTATTATTTTTAGAGAGAGGGGAAGGGAGAGTGGCAGAGAGGGAGAGGGATGTCCACGTATGATTGCCCTTCACCTGTCTCCAGCTACATCCCTGGCTGGAGACCTGGCTTGCAATCTGGTTATGTGCCCTGGCTGGGAATCAAACCAGCAACCTTTGGGTTCACAAGCTGGCGCCTTATCCATTGTGCCACCAGCCAGGGCTTCCATATGTATTTTATTGTAATAAGATAAGCAAATCATAGTTTGCCTTCTGCTATTAACATGAACACATTATTAGAATGTGTCATGCAGCTTAACAATAGCAATCTTTTTTTTGCAAGTAATTAGTATAAATATACTATACATTTCACTTTAAGTACATAAATGTGAACCTGGGATATTTTGATAAATATTTAATAAATAAATTTCACTTTAAATAAGTAAACAATGACCCTCATTATTGAAGGAACTAATTAGTGACAAAATTTGGGGCACTAAAACTCTCTCCACATTTTAATAGAGAGCAAACCTGCTTACCACTACCATGGCTACAACTATTACTAACAATAATTTTAAAATTAAAAGCTTAAATGAGCCCTGGCTGGGTAGCTCAGTTGGTTAGAGTATCATCCCAATATGTCAAGGTTGTGGGTTCTACCTCCTATCTCTGATCAGGGCACATACAAGAAGCAACTAATGAATATATAAGTAAGAGGAACAATATGTCTCTCTCTTTCTCTCTCTCTCTCTCTCTCCCCCTTTCTCTCTAAAACTAATCAATTAAATAAAAAAAAAAAAAACTTAAATGTTCCCTTAAGTATGTCCAATTTTTGTTGCATATTGTCACAAAATAAAAATTTTATTTTTTACTCTAAATTAGAAACATATCTCCATAGCATAAATTAAGCATCACAATACATATATCATCAACAGAAACATTAAAAATATCTCATCTCCATTGAAATCTTCTCCTTGTAATGGGAGACATGTAGCTTGATTCTAATCTGTTTTCCTGATCTTACTTTGTTTCACAGATTGCTCTAGTATGGCAGATTGTTAAAGGCAATGTGATTGCATTTTAAGGAAAACAATGATGCTTCCCCAACAGAAGTATAACATTGTCAGGGTTTCAAAAGGTAAAAAGCAGTTACTTTGTTCAGCCTCTATATAGATTGTTCTCTGCTCTTTAAAAGTTTTGCAGGAAGTGAATTAATGTAATAGTTTTTACAGTCTGTATAGTATAAAATAGACTCAGATTAAGCTAGCAGACTTGTTATTTGACAGTTTATAAAATATTTTAGTATCTTTTTGGCAGTAGCAGTTTGAATGTTGGCAAATGTACGCATTGCTTGCAGTTTCAAAACCTTGTAATGAGTATTTTCCACTGTAATAGCAGAGAGCTGAAATTTGGATAAACCACTTAGACTTGTGAACTCTGACATGCATGGTAACAATGTCTTTGTAAAAGAATTTTGTCAAGTATTGGAGCTGCTACTAATAGCACATCCATCTTTCTGCACACCATAAATCTTAAGAAAATTTCTATTACTCTGCAATTTGTCTGGCTTATGCTATTTATTAGCCATTTTATTCTGCTGCTTTAAGAAGTAATGTGATGTTCATTTTATTGCTGGTTCAATAAATTGTTAATTATAATGCAGTGATTGCAGCTGACGTGATTTAAAAGCCACATTAGCACTATAGCATTAAGTTTTAACTATTTTACCCTTCAATTTCCTGTTTATACAACAGTAAAAGGAAAATAGCCTTAGACTAATTTAAAAAATGAAGGTACTTATATCTATTGATCACATGACATACTAGAAAGTTTTTTTAATAAAGATTACAAATTTGTCTTGAAAAAGAGGGGAAAATGGGCAAACAATACACAACAGAACAAAAGAGAATACCATAATGATTTCAAGACAAGAAGAATACAGTGAAGTTAGCTGTATCTATGGATATTAATATTATAATCCTTGTATAAACTATTAAGAAGAAAAGGAAGAAAAGCATATAGATCATGCTAATTTTATAAATATTTTCCTTCTGAAATGAAGAAAAAGTTATAGAAATAAAGGAGTGATTTTGAGGAATACAATCAATTTTACACCCTAAATAGTTAAACATGGAGCATCATGGACATCCTCTTGTGTTTTTTGTTTTCAGCTTCAAACTAACTTAGGATATTTCCTGCTTGCCTAAAATAGATGAACCCAAGCCTAAGAGATATTCTTAGAGATTTGTTAAATTATACCCCTCTTAACATGGAGACTATAGAAATTTTTATACCACATACATTAAGTATTAATTCTATACTGCTCTATGCAATTTCAGAATGCAAATTCTGTTTTCTCATCTAAAATCTGGGTTGTGCTCACGGATGTTGGTTCACTGATGTCAAGGGTTTTCTCCCATGGCTGTTTGCCCCACAGCCCAAAGCTCTTCCACCCAGCGACCCTCAACCTGCAACTCCCTCAGAACCCTGAAAGTTCTTAGGCATAATATAAACTCTGCAAATAAAGGTTCATTGGTTCCTAAACCTCCCTGAGAGGCCTCCTTCAAAATGCTTTTTCATCTGCCTTTTCAAAATTGGTTCACATTGGTAATTATCATGTTTAACTGTTTGTCTCTCATACTACAATGTAAATTTTATAAAGCAGGATCATTATCCCTATTTTTCTATAATTACATCCCAGTGCCTAGCACACTGCTTGAGCATAGCAGGGACTAAGCATATCTGTGGAATAATGAATGTTTTGCTTAAAGCCAAATTCATTTATTTATTTAGATTTTATTCATTTTTAGAGAGAGGGGAAGGGAAGGAGAAAGGAGAGAAACATCAATGTGAGAGATAAACATCAATCAATTGCCTCTCATACATGCCCCAACAGGAGACCAAACCCACAACCCAGGCATGTACCCTGACCAGGAATTGAACTGGTGATCTTTTGCTTTGGGTTACGATGCCCAACCAACTGAACCATACTAGTCAATGCTCCAATAATTTATTCAATGCAGTAATAAGACTGTAGGCTTAGTGCCCTCATCTAGAAGGTCATGATGCCCTCCTGCCACTGCCCATTTTGCAAACTTTGTGTAGTTACACCCAATTCCAATGCTTGTGGCAGGATTTCTTTTCCCCTCACTACCAAGAAATTCTTACACAGTAACTGGGTGTCCTACAATTTAACTAAATTCTGACACTGTCTACCCAGAAATAGCATCAGATTCCACAGGTTAAGGACACAGCCCCATTAAATTGCACTCGACTTCAAATGCCAGTCATAAATTCAGCTTGTCAGCTTTGTTTCTGACCCACAGATTATAAATCAGAAGTTCCCACAATTTGCTCCCTGAGTTCCATTAATTTGCTAAAGTAGCTCACAGAACGCAGAAAAACTCACTTATTCCCTGGATTACTGGTTTATTACAATGGATATTAAGAGATATGAATGAAAAACCAGATAAAGAGACACATAGGTCAAGACCTCCCCAAAGGAGCTTCTGTTCTCATGGAATATGGGGTTCAGTTTGGTGACACATGGAATCATTCTGGTTCATTTACCTGGAAGCTTTCTAAACCCTTCCTCTTGGATTTTCATTACACAGTCATGATTGACTAAGTCATTGACCACTAGGATTGATTCAACCTCCAGGTTCTCTTCTTTCCCCAGAGGTCTGGAGGTAAACCAAAGTTTCTAACCTTTAATCACATGGTTTGGTCCCCGGGCAATCAGCCCCTTTTCTTAGGTGACCTATGGGCTTTCCCAAAATCACCTCATTAACATCAGACACCTTTAAAGCTCTCATCACTTAAGCAATTCAATAGTTTTAGGAACTCCAAACCAATAATTGGGTGGAAGTCCAAATACACAGTAAGTACTCTTTATCTGTGGTTTGGCTTTTCATGGTATCAGTTACTCTCAGCCAGTTCTGGTCTGAAAATATTAAATGGAAAAATTTCCAGAAATAAACAATGCATAATTTGTAAAAAGTATGCCACTCTGAAAATGAGGATAGAATCTTGTGCAGTCCTATGTGGTCCCTTGAATCTCTTCATTTGTCCATCATCCCCAGGCTATATATACACACTATCTGCCCCTTATTCATTTAGTAGCCAAGTTGGTTATTAGATCAGTGTTCAGAGAGATAGAGATAGAGACTGACCACATCTGCATAACTTACAATACACTGTTATAATTGCTATATTATTAATTATTTCTTACCATGCCTGATTTATAAATTAAATGTTATCATAGGTTTGTATGTATATAAAAAACAGTATATATAGGCATTGTTTTATTTGCAGTGCAGGCATCCACTTGGAGTCTTGGAATGCAATTCCCTTGGTTATGGGCTGACTACTGTATATTTCTTGTTATAAATTACAGTATTGTACTCCTATAGTTTTTTACTGTTGAATAAGATATTTTTAAAGAATTTTATTATTTTCAGAGAGAAGGCAGGGAGGGAGGAAGAAAGGGAAAGAAGCATCAGTGTATGCTTGCCTTTCACCTGCTGCCACTTAAGGACCTGGCTGGAGACCTGGCTTGCAACCTGGTTATATACCTTAACTGGGAATCAAACCAGTGACCTTTGGGTTCATAGGCCAGCACCTATCCACTGTGCCACCAGCCAGGGCTGAATAAGATTTTAAATGTTGTCTGGTCCAAAGTGTTAATTTTTTAGTTCAGGAATTTGTGTCCCTGGCTACAGAGTTAAATAGTTTTACATAAAGGCATCTATATAATGAGTGCTTATTTGGAACAAAACTCAGGTGTTTTATCTGTTAATGCAGTGGTTTCTTTACTACATACCTCAGCCTTTGTTTTAATATATATGTTGTTTTCACTGAAATATTGAAATATAAGTAAATTGTTTTTTCCCATAAAGATAAAATGTCTAGTGCCAACCTCTGTTTAGGCATTTCTATTTATATATGAGAATTTTTTAAATTTAATTTTATTGTTGTTGTATTACATCCATTCCCTTTTTACTCCTCTCTGTCCCTTTCAATATATGAGAATTTTTTAAAAGTCATTTGTCAACTGCTTTTTAACTTTTAACACATTTGTGGTCATGATCATACACTTGTAGCCTGTATATGCCTAAAATAAGAGGTGTCCATTCCTCTCTTTCTTTGCAAGAGAAAACCTCCTTGCAGCAATGAATTGAAAAAGTGAAGCGTATTTTTCTGAATGGTGTATTACTCTTTGCAAAGAATTAGTCTCTCTGAAGAGTCAGCAAATTCTACATTACATCAATGTGGATTGAATCTTTAATATTTTTTTCAGTAATCCATTTGGAGAAGTCAATTACCCATCTGATAATTTGAATTTTTACAGTATTTTAGAAGCTCTCTAGTTTAGATGGCCTTTTTTTATTTAATTTTATTGTTGTTATATTACATTCATCCCATTTCCCCACCCTGCTCTCCTTTTAGATGGTCTTTTATGTAGTAGTGTCAGTATAAAGTCAATCTTTATTTGTATTTTTGTACCTCTACCTAGGCTTTTCTGTTCATATTGGTCATTATAATATTTCCAACTTCTTATCTATGCAGCACTGGGAAAGAGATAAGAAGAGCAGGTGGAAGGAAAGAACATCCTCTTGTTCATTCCTTGCTTACAACCCAAACATGAGTTCTAGTTATTCATTTATGGTAACATTTAACCTGACTGGTATTGTCCAGACCATGCACTGTCATAATAAAACAAGCCTCAAAAGTTAACATCTGTTAAGATTGTAGACATTTAATTTTAAAATTGAAAATAGCGTAGAAGTGGAGAAAGTGAAGAGCCTTGTCTCATTCCTGATCTTAGGGGGAAAGCTTTCAGTTTTTGTCCATTAAGTATGATGTTGGCTTCAAGTTTCTCATAGATGGCCTTTATGATGTTGAGGTATGCTCCCTCTATTCCCATTTTGCTGAGGGTTTTTATTATAAATGGTTGCTGTACTTCATCAAATGCTTTTTCAGCATCTATTGATATGATCATATGGTTTTTATCTTTCAATTTATTGATGTGGTGTATTACATTTATTGATTTATGAATGTTGTACCACCCTTGCATCCCTGGGATGAAACCCACTTGATCATGGTGTATGATCTTTGTAATGTACTGCTGAATCTGGTTGGCCAATATTTTGTTGAGAATTTTAGCATCTATGTTCATCAGAGATATTGGCCTGTAGTTTTCTTTCTTAGTTGTGTCTTGCCCTGGTTTTGGGATTAGAATAATATTGGTCTCATAGAAAGAGTCTGGGAGTCTTCCCTCTTCCTGGATTTTTTGGTATAGGTTGAGAAGGATAGAAGTTAGTTCTTCTTTAAATGTTTGGTAAAATTCACCTGTGTATCCATCCGGTCCAGGGCTTTTGTGCTTTGGGAGATTTTGGATTACTTCTTTAATTTCAGTAGTTGTTATTGGCCTATTCAGGCTTTCTGCTTCTTCTGGGTTCAGTTTTGATAGATTATACCTTTCCAGAAATGTATCCATTTCATCCAGGTTGTCATATTTTTGTCATGTAGTCATTTGTAGTAATTTCTCACAATCTTTCGTATTTCTGAGGTATCAGTTGTGATTTCTCCTCTGTCAGTTCTGATTCTGTTTATTTGGGTCCTCTCTCTCTTTTTCTTGATGAGTCTGGATAAAGGGCCCAGAGGCATATGAAAGAATGCTTAACATCACTAATCATCAGAAAGATGCAAATTAAAACCACAATAAGATACCACCTCACACCTGTCAGAATGGCAATCGTCAACAAATCAACAAACAACAAGTGTTGGCAAGGATGTGGGGCAAAGGGAACCCTCGTGCACTGTTGGTGGGAATGTAAGCCGGTGTAGCCACTGTGGAAAACAGTATGGGGTTTCCTTAAAAAAACTAAAAATGGAACTGCCTTTTGATCCAGCAATTCCACTGCTTGGACTATACACAAAGAATTCTGAAACACCAATTCATAAGAACCTGTGTACACCTATGTTCATAGCAGCACTATTTACAATAGCCAAGTGCTGGAAACAGCCTATCAGTGGATGATTGCATCAAAAAACTTTGGTACAATTAAAAAAAAAAAAAAACCTTTGGTACATTTACACAATGGAATACTATATAGCAGAAAGAAAGAAGGAACTCCTACCCTTTGCAACAACATGGATGGAACTACAGAGTATTATGCTTAGTGAAATAAGCCAGTCAGTGAAGGACAAATACCATATGACCTCACCCATTACAGGACAATAATGAACAAAACTAATAACAAGCAAAACAGAACCAGATATATGAATACAGTGAATAGGCCTTCAGTGGTCTGGGGGAAGGTGGTTGGTGGGGGGGGGAAGGCAAAGAAGGGGAGCAGTTTAAATAAGAACCTAGTATGAAGGAACCATGGACATGGACAACAGGTGGGATTGACTTTGGGGGCAATGGGTGGGTGGGGAGGGGGACAGAGGGGAGCAAAAAGGGGATGGATGTAATACAACAATAAAATTTAAAAAAAAAAAGAAAAAAGCATAGAAATAGGCAAGTGAAGAAACTTCAAAATTCTTCTTATATAGCCATTTCTTATGGCTATATAAGGTGTTTCACTTTCATGAGGACAAATATCTTAAATGTCCAAAAATCTGCAAGACTCTTCCTTTATTCCATTAGTTCATTTAAGGAGTTTTTAGCCATAGTGAGGTACCTCAGACTGACCTACTCTAATTCATTATGGGACCCAAGGATCCATGTTTTTACCCAAGCTGATTCTGATAGGTTATGAGAATTGAAAACCACTCCCTAATCTCATTATTTCAGAACATCATCCTACTTATTTACCAGGCAAGAACACATGTTTCTGTCTTATACATACAATTTATAAAACGGAAAATCTTTGTGGAATTTTGACTTATGATAGTTCAAAGTATAATAAAATGTCAAACAGGCTATTTACCAAAATATTATCAGGAATCTTTAACTCTATAAACAATAGTTCTGGGGACTACATAAATAAACTCTGATCAAAATATATTCTTTGAGCCCTGGCTGGTAGCACAGTGGATAAGGCACCGGCCTGCGAACCCAAAGGTCACTGGTTCGATTCCCCAGCCAGGGTACATAACCAGGTTGCAAACCAGGTCTCCAGTCAGGTCCGTGGCTGGAGGCAGGTGAAACACAACCATACATTGATGTCTCTCTCCCTCTCTGCCTCTCTCCCTTCCCCTCTTTCTGAAAATAATGAAATAAAATCTTTGAAAAAAAAATATATATATATATTCTTTGAGATTAACTTGAAGTGTGCGATGGGTACTATTCAATTGGTAGATGAACAAACTTTCTATTTTTCTGTCTTCCCTTAGCCCCACAAATGGCCATGTCTGCCAGGGAGGGGAGAGGTATATATCTACACTATAATAACCAATGTCTTACTGCTGCTGTCCATTTGAGCTACAGAGAATATTCACTCTGATTTCTATTTTTCTAGATTCTAGCTTTGTTTTTCTGTTTATTATTTCATCCCCTCTCCTCAATGTGACATGTGTTATTATTTTACTAATTCTGATCTTCGAGTTCCTTCCTTGAGTGTAATACCTCAGTCTCCTCCTAAATGCTGATATTATTTTTAACTATGTAAGATAAATAACTTATTTGCTCATATCTATGCCTCAGAATCCAAAACCCTATTGGGAACCTCTTCTAATTTAGTTATTGTCATTATTATCATGCTCTCATAGAATCTATCACCATATCTGGGATAGGTCAAGAAATATTGACACTTGGATGCAGTATTGGCCTTACATTTTATCTAACTGAAGTGTGTTTTAGGAATCATCATTTTGTCTTGCCTTATAGTTGACATGTCAGCTTCACTCACTAGATTGCTTCCTGAGAAACATTTCCCATAAAAGGAGATTAAGGGCACAACCTGCCAATTATACAATAAGTCACAAGGGTATAATAATGTACAGCATATAGAATATAATTAATAATATTAATAACTGTGGTGACAGATGGTTACTAGACTTATTTTGGGTATATAAATACCAAATCATTATGTTGTATACCTAAAACTAATATAATATTGTATGCTGACTACAGAGTAATAAAATAATAATGATAATAAAAGTCAGCATGCATTAATTTTCTTTGTTCAACTGGAGGATTATTTCCTAAGAAAGGCAACCTGAGCTTCAAATTTGATTCTGCTAACACTGTATTACCTTGATAATTATTGGGTTGGCCAAAAAGTATGTTTCTTTCTATAAGATGGCTTTAGTAGTCTTAGTCATCTTTAACTTCATTTGAAATTGTTTTTTAAATATTTTATTTATTATTTTTGGAGAGAGGGGAAGGGAGACAGGCAGAGAGGGAAAGAGGCATCAATGTATGGTTGCCTTTCACCTGCTTCCAGCTACAGACCTGGCTGGAGACCTGGCTTGCAACCTGGTTACGTGCCCTGGCTGGGGAATCAAACAGTGACCATTGGGTTTGCAGCCTGTGCCTTATCCATTGTGCCACCGGCCGGGGCTCAAAATTATTTTGATAGTTTATATTGTGACAATAGTCATATAAGCATGCATTAAAAAAAAAATCAAAATTGGTGAATTTTGCTGTAGCCATTTTAACGTTGAAGATGGAAGAACATTTTTAGCATATTATATTTTATTATTTCAAGAAAGGTAAAAACACAGCTGAAAAAAATTTGTGCAGCGTATGGAGAGGGTCTTGTGACTAATTGAAGGTGTCAAAAATTGTGAAGTTTAGTGCTGGAGAGTTCTCACTGGACGATGCTCCATGGTTGGGTAGACCAGTTGAAGTTAATAGTAATCAAATTGAGACATTAATTGAGAATAATTAATATTATACCACACAGAACATAGCCAACATGTTCAAAATATCCAAATCAATAAGGTTACTGGTGAAAATGAAAAATGTGTTTTTTATTTTATGGGAAAAATTAAACCCACTTTTTGATCAACCCAATATAAAAGGTCAATAAGATTCTTTGACTTATCTATGCATCTTAAGTCACACACCCAGTCTAGGTCAAGGTGAAATGCAAAACTCCTACTATGACTTAAAGTTGAACTGTCCCTCCTACCATGCAGGAGATAGCTGACATACTTAAAATATTTAAAACAATAAAGTTATTGGTGAAAATGAAAAATCTGTCTTTTATGGTGAAAAGCTTAATGATCTTTTTGGCCAACCCAATACTTCCTTACTGCCAGTTCTGTCTGTCACTTCTGCACATGCTCGAAATCTAACCAGAACAGTTCTTAGCCCTTCTGTTTACTTAGCAGTAGTACCAGGATTTTATGGAAATTAGAGGAAGGATTCCCTTTCTAAAGTTTTTTCCTCCATCTCTACTTTCATAAATGGCACCTATATTTTCCAAGTTGCTCAAGCCAGAACTATAGTAGTAAATCTTTATTTTTCTCTCATACCTCATATTTAGTCTACCGCACAATTCTATTTAATTTCCAAAATATATTTAAATTCCAGGCACTTTTCTTTATTTGAGCATTTATAATCTTTTCTTTAATATCATCATCTCTTACTTGTTAACTAACTCCACTTAATTGTGTCTACATCTCATTCATAATTCATTTTTTAGTAACAAGAATTATGGTTTAAGGTAATAAAGTTATGTTACTACAATAGTGAATACAACAGCCCCTCATTTCACTGCTCAATTCATCTTGACACATTCTTCCCACTTCTCACTTCACACCAATTTCTCCTTCTGCAATCACATCACCATCTTTGTCAAATTAGATCCTTAACAAATGCTGTCTTTTATGATTTAAATAGTTGTCCTCTTTGTTGTTTCTATGGCTGGTTATTTTTAATTTTTATGACAATTTTGACTAAAGTAATAGAATGAATGTGGGGAGTGTAAATTGTAGGGAGAGAACCAATGGTTTTCTGGTTAAAGCTAGTAACAGCAGAATTGAAAATAACAGAATAAATTCTAAAACTAAAGCTGATAGGAATTTATAAGAATTAGATATGTGAGAAAGAAAAGTATGATTCCTAATTTCTTTTTAAAAATACTTTATTTAATTTTTGAGAAGGGGGAAAGGAGGGAGAAAGAGTGGAATGGAAACATCCATGTTTGGTTGCCTCTCACATGCCCCAAACTGGGGACCTAGCCCACAACCCAGTCAGGTGTCCCAACTGGGAATCAAACCTGCAACCTTTTGGTTAGCAGACCAGCACTCGTTCCACCGAGCCACATCAGCCAGAGCTGATTCCTAATTTCTTGACTGAAGTGTATGATAATGTTCACTGAGGAAGGGAATCCTGAGAGAAAAGATTGGGAAAGAAGAAGCAAAGAGTTGCAAACTCATTGTGAGAAAAATCAATGTTCAATTTTGATCTAGTGAATATAGGGTATGTGGGTGATGGAAAATTGAAGGATGATACCCATATCTGGCTTCAGTAAGATATTGTGGCAATGAGGAAATATTGAGCTAAGGAACACTGGATAAGAAGTAATTTTAGGAATAAATGCTAAATCAACCTGCTATGTGGATATGGAACTGAAGAAATAGGTTAAGGTTAGGGCTATAGGTTTGAGAGCTGCCAGTGTATAGACAATAACTGAAGCCAAAAATATAGTTTTGAGCTTATGAATAGTAACTGAAGTCATGATAATTGTCAATACTATCTAAAATATAAAGAAGCCTCAAATAAAACTTGAAGGCTATTGTATCAATCAAAATCTAAAATTATGCAAGGGAGACCATATTGTGCTGAAAAAGGGTATAAAAGGAAAAACAGAAGAAAAAAAATTTATTTTTGTTTGTTTTAAAGAGTTTATTTATTATTTTTAGAGAGAGGAGAAAGGAGAGAAGCAGAGAGGGACAGAGACATCAATGTACAGTTGCCTTTCATCTGCCTCCAGCTATGGACCTGGCTGGAGACCTGGCTTACAACCTGGTTATATGCCCTGGCTGGGAGTCGAACCAGTGACCTTTGGGTTTGCAGGCTGGTGCTTTATCCACTGTGCCACCAGCTAGGGCTGAAAGTTTTTAAAAGGATAAACTATTAATGCCTTCCTAAAGACATTAATTAAGGCCTTCCTAAAGCAATTCCTCTCTAAATAGGTTTTGAGAATTCACAATACAAGAGATTTGATGAAAGGATTTTTTTCATTATACATGACAGGTAACATTATTTATAGGCCACAGTACTGGTAAGCTTTATTTCCTTTATATGGAAATGCCCTACAAATTTTGAATGACATCCATATGGAAACAAGGTATTGTGACTCATAATAGCTCATAAAATCTTCATTAAAAATATTGACATTTTAGCCCTGGCTGGTAGCACAGTGGATAAGGCGCCAGCCTGGGAACCCAAAGGTCGCAGGTTCGATTCCCCAGCCAGGGCACATAACCAGGTTGCAAAACAGGTCTCTAGTCAGGTCTGTGGCTGGAGGCAGGTGAAAAGCAACCATACATTGATGTCTCTCTCCCTCTTTGCCTCTCTCTCTTCCCCTCTTTCTAAAAATAATTAAATAAAATCTTTTAAAAAATGATAAAATCTTTAAAAAAATAATATTGACATTTTAAATGAAGTTCCTTAAATAAAAAAAAGACATTTGGAGGCCAGTTTCATGCTCAACCCTAGGCTCAGATAATTACTCAAGTTCCTTCTTTTTTTTTTTTTTTTAATTTTATTTATTATTTCCAGAGAGAGGGGAAGGGAAAGAGGCAGAGAGGGAGAGAAACATCAATGTATGGTTGCCTTTCACTTGCCTCCAGCCACAGACCTGACCGGAGACCTGGCTTGCAACCTGCTTATGTGCCCTGGCTGGGGAATCGAACCAGCAACCTTTGGGTTCGCAGGCCGGCACCTTATCCACTGTGCTACCAACCAGGGCTCAAGTTCCTATTTTTTAAGTGTCTAATTTAATAGGAAAGGTTAGCAGATGGCAACTATAACAACTAAAAATAAATTGTAATAACCTTTATAATAATGTTATGATCAAATAGCTATCCAAATATATAGCAAAAATGCTTAATTCTGCCTATAGCGGGGAAAAGCAAATTTGATAGTAGAGGTGGAATTCTAGTTGGCATTGTACACATTGCCTTATCCTGTTCTTTTCTCTGAAAGCTTTGTTTCAACTATACAGATATTTCTTCCTATTTTGTGGTAACAGTTTCCTTAAGAATCTGTTAAAACATATGCCCTCTCTTTTTATGCAAAATGGACATATGCAACCATTCACAAAATTTCAAATATTATAGACCAATATGCTATTACATAAATAAATGGAGATCTTTAATGTGCAGGTTGAATTTTTATTAATTCTAGATTTACAGTCTAGAGTATTGTATAAGAATGATATATAAGGTATGTAATTTATAATATTCTTTTATCTGTTACTAGAATCTTATCCCTATTATTGCAATATATACATCATTTCAAATTAATATTCCAAAAGGATTATATAACAATATCCATCTATTTTACTCTTTTTGATACATGAAGACTACATTTCTACATCTTACTTTTATAGCTCACCTAACACTTTTATCCTATAATTCAAAGATTATAAATTTTTCTAGTCCCAATTTATTATCATTTTCTTTGTAATTTATTTAAACTGCTATGGATGCTGTTATTTTATCTAATGCATAATCTTCTTCACTCACTTTCTGTGCTCTGGAAAGGGTCCACTTGGGTCATGTGATTCAGGCCATGTCAAGCAGTTTACTCAGTCACCGTGAACTGGTATGGACATGAATGGGGACTAGACAAATGCAATTTAATGCCACCAGAATTATTTCAAGTTACGTATAATGTACATATGGAGAAAAGCACCAACTTTAAATTCATAGATTATTCAGTTTTGACACTTGCATATATCATTTAATTCATGCCATTATCAAAATATAGATTATTTTTTATTATCCAGAAAAATGCCTTTTGTACTTTACAGTTGGTCTATTCTATGTTCCCAAAAGAGACAACCAGTTTTTTCATTTTATTCACTATCAAATGTTTTTATTTTTTTTTCCTTTTCTAGGTGAGTTCTGACATGGTTCTAATAATCTAGAACACATAATAGTTCTTCTATATCTATATCATTGTGTAAATGAAACAATACTATATGTACATACTTTTGTCTTTGGTTTCTTTTACTTAGCATGTATTTTTGACTTTCATCTATGGTGTTGCATATTTTACCAAATTGATTCCTTTTTATTGCTCAGTATTATCGCACATTTTCTATTTTCCCTGTTGAGGGATGTTTGTATTATTTTTTTTATTTTTAAAGAATTTTATAAATAAAGTTACTAGCTTGAGCATTCTTCCCAGTCTTTCTGTAGGCATCTGTTTTCCTTTAGCTTCGGGTAGACATATACACAGTAGTAGAATTAATAGGGTACATGTATGATTTACTTTCAGACAAAAATCCTGACAGATTTCCAAAGAGCTTGTCTCATGTGATACTCCCCATCATCATTAATATTAGGTGTTCTCTTTCTAATTCAGCCATTTCAGTGTAAGTATAATAAAATTTTATTGTAGTTTTAATTTTCATATCCCTACTGACTAATGATATACAGCACTATTTCATGTACTACTGATTAATTATATGAGGTCTGTCCAGAAGGTTTCCAGCCATATAATATGAAAAATAGAGACACTTATTGAAAAAGATATAAGATACAAGAAACATTATACATAGGACAATGATGCCTCAGTCCCCTTCAAGGTAGGCATCTTGGGACCTTACACAGTTCTCCCAATCACCATCAGCTACCCCAACTTATTTTCCTGAATCTTTTTGGTAGCCTGAAATCATTTTCATTTCAAAGATGATTTTAGTTTTAGGAAAAGCCAGAATTGCAGGATACCATATCTGGGCTAGAAGGGGGCTGAATCACCTGGATGATTTGATGTTTTGTCAGAAAACTGCATGAGACATGATGCATGAGCAGGCATGTTGTCATGATAAAGCTACCAATCACCAGTTGCCACAGTTTTATTTGTGCTGAACTCATTGCATCGTCCTTGAAAGTCTTCTGAATAATCTGAATATTTTCTGTGGAGGAATGTTTAAGTTTAATGCAAAATTTGATGCAGATTTGTTGCTCTTTGCTCAGTCATTTTGAATGCAATGGCCACACAGTACATATCTCATTCAATGGCATCTACCACCCCCACTAACTAGTACAGTGAAGTTATCATTGTTCACACATGTGCATTCCGGTCCACTCTCCTTGGCTTCCAGTTACATCAAAACCATGCAAACCATTCTCATTATATTAACAATGGCTGGACTTTTACTAGGCAGACCGTGTATATATGTATATTCTTTGTAAAGTGCTTGTTCAAGTTTTACCTCTTCCTTTTGTTTCCTCCCATATTTTTTCTGTTGTTGTACATTTTCCTTCTTGATATGTTATAAATGTCACAGGGCAGTGTAATTTTTGTTCTCAATAGTCAATTACCTTTGAAAGAACTTCAGAGTTAGAGGAAAAAATATATATTCTTTAACTTAGCCATATATTTGTGATTTTCACTTCTTTGTGTTGTCCCAAGCTTGCACCTGGTTTTATTTCCCTTTGTCTGAATTTCTACTTTCAGTGTTTCTTATTGTGCCCATCTGTTGGTGACACATTATTTAAGCATGTGCTTATCTCAATAAGTATTCTTATTTGATGTGTTTTTCTTTTTTGTTAATTTTAGATGTTTAGAATAATACTTTTTTTCTTTTAGCTCTATAAAGTTGCCAGTCTATGATCATCTAGCATGCATTGTGTCTGATGACGTCTTTGGTTTTCTTATTATTGTTTCCCTGTAAGTGATATGTCTGTTATTCCTTTTTGCTCTTAAGAATTCTTTATTTTTTAATAATTTTCAAAAACTTTATTATGCAAATCATTGGTATATTATTTCTTGTGGTTATCTTCTATTGTAGTCATTAATGTTTTGATGGAGGTATGTTTATAGGTTTTATCAAATTTGAAACATTTTCCACCATTATTTCTTTAAATATTTTCTTAATTCTTTTTCTCCTTTTTGGGTACTTCACTTACATGGATTTTGAAGTTCATTTACATCACTAACTTTCCAACCTTTTTATTTTTGAAGTTGGACTAATCTCTTTTTTCTTGTATTTAAATGTACCCATGTTTTGTTCTGCAAACTTGATGCTTTTTTTTTCTTTTCTTTTCTTTTCTTTTTTTTTTTTTTTTTTTTTTTTTTTTTTTTTTTTTTTTTTTTTTTTTTTTTTTTTTTTTTTTTTTTGCCGTGGAAGAAAAATGGAGGGCTTCCATCCTCCTGCAGACGAGCCTGCCTTTTTATTATAAGCCAGCCAGTGAAAGGGACCACACAAAAACGTGGAAGGCGAACACTTCTGACCGCCGCCCAGGTTAAGAACTAGACCTCTCCCCTCCCAGCCCCTCCGTGGGCCACTCTCATCTTAACCTTCCTCACGGCAGGCCAGCTGGGTTCAGTGTCCCACGTGGCTTAAGCAGGTTAACAACGGCATCGGAGGTGGACCAGTCTTAGAATTGGAATCCATCACAAAGAAGCAATCCCTGCTGGACAGAGTGGAGCCCAGGGGACCCCCACTTTGGAACACATGGTCAACTTGCATAAGGTGATTCTCGGTGGGAAGACAGCTCGGTGGAGAGGAGGTGTCCCCACGGCCCCGCAGGGAGGGCAGCCGTATCCTGAGCCGGTGGCTCAGGTCTGGCTTGATGGCCTCACCTACAGGCCTGAGTGACAGCGTTCGCCTAGAATCCTGGACAGTTGGCCCCACTCCGTGTGAATCAGAGGCACTGGCTGGGCTCCAGAGAGGTGCTGAGCTGCCCTGAGGCACCAGTGCTTTCTGGCGGGAAGGTGACCAAGTCCGAGTTCTTGTTCTCATCATGGTCACTGTGCTGCTTCATGTGGCATCTCAGAGAGTCGTCCCTAACGAAGGCGGCCCCGCAGGCGTCACAGCGGAAGGCCTTCTGAGTCACTATTTTGGCCACGTGCACGGAGCTGCTGTCTCGGGGTCCTTCCTGGCCCTGCGGTGCTCGGTTCTCCGTTCTGGCCTCGTCCCTGTGTACCTTGTCCACGTGTTTGGCCAGGCTGCTGGGCTGCTTGGAGTCGAAGCTGCAGAAGTCGCACTTGAAGGGGCGGTCGGTGCAGTGCACCCTGCTGTGCACGCGCAGGGCGGCCTTGCTGGAGCAGGAGTAGCTGCACTCGGGGCACTTCTCGGGGTGCTCGGCCCGGTGCAGCCCGCTGTGCTCCAGGAGGTGGGCGCGGTCGCGGCCCTGGAAGGCGCAGTGCAGGCACTTGAAGGTGTGCTTGATGCGGATGTGCGACTTGAGGTTCGCTTTCATGGTGCAGCGGACGTCGCAGAACTCGCACTTGAAGGGCTTCTCCCCCGAGTGCACGATCATGTGCCTTTTCAAGTCCGAGCTGATTTTGAACTTGGCGCTACAGAGCCAGCACTGGAAGGGGGTGTCCCCTGTGTGGGAGCGCAGGTGCACGGTGAGCTGGCTGGAGTTGCGGCTGGCATAGGGGCAGAGCTGGCACTGGTATGGCCGCTCGTCCGAGTGGATCCGCAGGTGCTTCTTGAGGCTGCTGCTGTCCACGTTGGCGTAGTCACACAGGTGACACTTGTGAGGCTTCACACTGGTGTGGCAACGCAGGTGCATGGTCAGGTTGTCCTTCCGGCTGAAGCACTTGTCACAGAACTCACACTTGTGGGGTTTGTCACCTGTGTGGATTCGTAGGTGGCGGTCTAAATCTTTCATGCCGTGAACAGTTTTGAAGTGGCAACGTGGGTAGCAGCAGTTGAATGTCCTCTCTCCAAGGGTTGCTGTTTGCTCCTTTGACTCGGAGGGTGGAGCCCCGACAGGGGCTTTCTGGGCATCACCGCTGTCAGTGGAAGGACAAGTTGGTTTTGGAGCATTATCTAGTTCTGAAGCTGGCCCGCGGGCCGCCGCCACCAGGTCCTGCCCCACGTGAGGCACCTGGATCCAGCCCTGGGTCAACTGGCAAGATAAGGGCCTGCGCTGTCCATGGCCATCAAGTTCAGGGAGACTGGGGCTGACGAAGCTCTTGGGGAAAATGAGTCTGAAGAGGCCGGAGATTCATCGCAGCCTGTGACTCCGGGCGGGATGCTGGCCTGGGCAAGGTGGCCTCAACCCAGGACCATGGAGTCTGGATTACTTACTTTGCATGTTGTATTATTGCTTAATTTCCTGATTAGAATACGTCTGTTCTTAGAAACTACACAAAGCATTGGTGTATTATAGGGGCAAGGACGTAATGTCTGCAATTTACTCTCACAGAGTGTAGGGGAAAATACGTATCTATGAATGTGTATCTGCCTGTCTCTCTGTTTAATGATAAATCCAACGGGGGGATGGTCACCTGGGGAATCTGGGTAAAGGGATATAGGGACATTATTATTATTATTTGTACAATGCCAGCAAAGCAGTCATACGGATAGAACCCACAAGAGTGTTTCTTTGCCAAAGGCAAGACATAATAATAGCCACACGGTCATAGCATGTGACGCTTACACGATGTTTTGCGTACTTGCTTTCTACGCAAGTACGCAGCTCATCCAGTGATAATTTTAATATAGATATTATAGTATGAAGTTTTAGAACTTCCATTTTGTTCCTTTTTTAAAAAAGATTTTATTCATTATTTTTAGAGAGAAGGGCAGGGAAGGAGGCAGAGAAGGAGAGAAACATCAATGTATGTTTGCCTTTCACCTGCCTTCAGCTATGGACCTGGCTGGAGACCTGGTTTGCATCCTGACAATTTTATTCTTTATTATGTTTTTTGTTTCTCTGTCATCACACTGAAACTGCTGTGCTCTGTTGGTTCTCCTGTTCACTGTGCCAAGGGCCAGAAAGCTTCCTATGCAAAAAGCCAGGGTCATTGTGGGGCTCACCCTCTATATCAGTCTTCTTAAAGAAATCAGAATCCTGTAACATACCTAACAAAACTCTTGAAAAGAATTATTTCATGTTCTGTCCAATTATGTAGTTTATGGCTTCTCCTTCATGGATGAGTGTAGTAAATAAAATAAAATCAATGCTAATCACTTTGATTTGACTGTTTGATAAAGACGTGCTTTCATTTCCCTCCTTCTTTCCTTGTTTCCTTCCTTCCATCCTTTCTCAGGTATATTTTAGTCAATACTTTTTGGTTTACTTGCAACCCAAAGAAAATATGTCTTACAAAAGACAGTGTTTTCTACCAGTATTCTATGCAAAGAGTTATATTATTTTAATTAATATTATATTAGTATGTACCATACCAGATGTTATGATATTAATTAGCATTAGTTACAATATTAGAAAGGAATAATTTAATTAATTCATTGCAGTCATTTGTATCATGTTAGGCTTTTAATGAGCTTTTCTTTCTAAAATTGATAGTTAAAAGTATTTCGGAAAGTAAATAAGTTGCCCCTTAATACTACATACTGATACTTGGGATGATTTTTAATGTACTTTCCCAATTAAATTAAAAAATTAACATATTGTCTTATCATAGGTTAGCATCAGCAAAGGAAGTTAACTTTTACATTGAGAAATAAACATCAACATTGTTTAAATTTACCATTTAGTATTATTTTATTTATTATTAATACATTTAGCTTGATATGTGTATCTGTATGCATGTGTGCATATATGTATATTCTAGAAATTCCACTTCTGGATATTTAACTAAAAGATTTAAAAATCAGAATCTCTTAGAGATGTTAGTACTCACACATTCACTGTAGCATTATTTGCAATAGTCAAGATGTGAAAACAATCTAAATATTCACTAATGGATAAACAGATAAAGAATATATGATATGTACATACAATAGAATATTATTCTATCTTATTTGTTTTTATCATAGCCCTTTCTATTGATCATAATTCTTTTTGTTTGTTCATATATTTTTAAAGATTTTATTTATTATTTCCGGAGAGAGAATAAGGGAGAGATGCAGAGAGGGAGAGAAACATCAATATGTGGTTGTCTTTCACTGACAAGCCACTGACCTGTCTGAAGATGTGGCTTGCAACCTGGTTATATGCCCTGGCTGGAGAATCGAGCCAATGACCTTTGGGTTCACAGGCTGGCACCTTATCCACTGTGTCACCAGCCACAGCTGTTTGTTCCTATTCTTAGTGTCAGTATTTTACACTAGATTGAATTTACATTAGGGGAGGCACTATGGTGCTTTATATATAAAGGCATAACTACCATCTCACACACAGTAATCACTCAAATATTTATTGACTGGATAAACTAAAGACTTCTAGTTTAAAATATTCAAGTTTAGTTCACAACTACAAAAGAAAACCATGGCATGAATTATAAAACTTTGTGATGCTTAATCATCTGCCTATAGTCTATATCTCAATTCTGTGATAGGTATAAATTTTTTTTTTATAAAAGTGATCATTGCAACATATCTTATGCTCACACAAGCTTGCATTTTCTATAATGAATATGCTAGAGTCATAAAGCTTTTTCAATTATTTATCATGCAGAACTTATCAGGTGGCTGATTTGACTATGGGAGAGAGGGGTGGGCTGGGTGGAGGGGGGCAAAAGGGGAAAAATTGGGAAAACTGTAATAAAATAAGCAATAATAAATAAAGTAGAAAAATTCTTTATTAGTTCCCATATCTTTATTTTTAATAGTAAAAGTCAACATATCTGTTGTGATGGTTTGCTTTCTTTCTTACATTATAATTTCAGGGGAAGAGGCAATTAATTATTGGCTCTGAAGAAAGGACAAAAAAAAGTTCTGTTCTAGATTCTTTAATAAAGGAGAAATAACTAAATCAGTTTTAAAATTTAGTGTCAAATAGTGACATATGTCATCTTGTGGGTGCCTAAGAAAGTACCTCAGCTAGGAACTGTAAGAAGTAAATAACTAAACAGGCAGCAAAAAATCGAAGGGTAACATATTCACTACATAAACAATTTTTGGTAGCTTTCTAACTAATATATAATTTATATTCGTATGTATTTCTGCATCCTGTGCCTTACACAGAAGATGTATTGAATATGTTTCTACTGAATAAGTTATTTTTCATTTCTAGTGAAGCCTGCTTTTTCTTTCTTGTGTTCAACCAATCCCCCTTTCTTTCTCTCTCTCCCTCTCTCTCCTTCTTCTCCCTCTCTCTCTCTCTCTCTCTCTCTCTCTCTCTCTCTCTCTCTCTCTCTCTCTCCCTCTCTCCCTCTTTCTCTGTGCTGAAGTGTAGTTCAGGTGATGATGCTAGCCCTGGGGAATGGCTGCAAATATAGATTACCACTAGCGGAGAGATTTGACCTCACAGAGATCAAAATAAATCAATGCTTGCAGATTCATATAAAAATCCTGCCAGTGAGTGATAAGTGACAATTAAGCTGTATTTGGTGGCAGACTTTATAGTGTCAAGTGAGTTGGTGTACTTCAATTGTACAGCTGCATTGGGTGGTGGGCTTTAAATCCGACACTTATTTCAGTCCATTTAGGCCCACCCATTATTTTATTTACCACTTCCATTTCTGCTTCTTTCATGCACTGTGTATTTGTCTAAGTCACAATTGTTCTAAGCCCACATGCCAGCCCTGACCAAAATGAATAAAAAATAAACATCGCTGAGAACTTCCTTGAAAAGGGGGAAAGACCCAACGATGAGACAGCAGAAGACTCTAAGACTGCCAACAAAAGATGCTACATTTAAAAGAAAATACAAAGAGTCCTACTTAAATTACAGATTCATTGCAACAGGTGATTCACTCTCCCAACTACTGGAGATCACAAGTGATGGTTGCCTTAAAAGTATGCTTGAGACAACTTCAAACCTCCATACATTCTGGATTAAATGCAGGATATCCTGATATTGCCACAAAAGCACTGAAAAGCCTGTTTCCATTTCCAACATCTTGTTATTGTGAAGCTGAATTTCCTGCACTGATAGCAACCAAAACAAAATTATGGAGCAGACTGGACTGAAGCAACAAACTTCAAGTGTCACTGTCTCCCATCACCCAGATGGGACCATCTAGCTGCAGGAAAACATGCCCAGGGCTCCCACTGATTCTGAATTATGGTGAGTTGTATAATTACTTCATTTTATATTACAATGTAATAATAAAAAAAGTAAAGTACACAATAAGTGGATTGTGCTTAAATCATCCTGAAATGATCTGTGCCCTGTTCTGTGGAAAAATTGTCTTCCATGACACTGGTCCCCAGTACCAAAAAAGGTTGGGGAACCACTGTTAATTATTATATGTACATATAACGTAGTCCTTTTTAAAATTTTTTGATGGACTTCCATACTGTTAAATTAAAAAAAGAGAGAGAGAGAGAGAAATCCCACCATATGCTGCAACATTGATGAAACTGAGGACTTCACACTAAGTGAAATAAGCCAGTCACAAGACCGATGTTGCATTATTCCATTTATATGAGGTATCAGAAACAGTCAAACAAAAAGAAGCAGTAGAATTGTGGTTGCTAGAGACCAGGGTAGAAGCAGAGAGCTGCCCATCAATGGATATAATGCTTCCGCCATGCCAGATGAGTAAATTCTAGAGATCTGTACAACGTTGGGCCTACAGATGACAACATTGGATTGTATACTTAACTGATTTTATGTTAGCTATTCTTATCACAATTAAATATTTATTTAAGGTAAAAATATGGTGGTTGATAATAGGGTGGTCAGGAAAGGTCTGACAATGAGGTAATGTTAAATGATACTTCAAAGATATTAAAAGGGCAAAAACTGGGGGAAGAGTATTCTAGCAGAGGAAGCACCACTGGCAAAGTCCTAAAGTAAAAATGGCATGGGTTTGTGTGCTAATTTGCAATTCTCTGGAGCTGACCTTGAATGGTGCATTTGTATGCAAGTGATTTACCAAGGAAATACTCCTAGAAGAACTCAGTATGGGCATGATGAGAGCAAGAAAAGTAAACAAAGAATGACCAATAGGTGGGATTTAAGCTTCGACCTTCTCAGGCCCCTCCTGCTGCAGAGTCCTGCAGTATAAATGACTTCTCAGAGTGAGTCTCACACTGGCCCACAGAACTGGCTGACAGCCCCCTGCACCAATCAGTCATTGTCTAAGAACCTGTCCAAACTCCCAGGCATTTCCAGGTCCACACATGTCCAAGAAAAGAAGCTCCAGTAGGTAGTCAAACATTTTTTTTCTCCAAAAGAAGTCATAAAAGAAGTTAAAACCAGTTGCACACAGAAGCCAGAGGAAGGATGCGCAGAAATGGCAAGTGAGATCCAAGGGATCTGTTTGGAACCCCAACAGTGTCCGCTACCGATTGTTATAATTTGTAAGGGGACTAGAGTGACTCTGTTACATGAGGAGAGAGAGAGAGAGATGGATATAAACCAAGGATGGAAAGTGAAGATAGGCCTGCCACGTTAGATTTAGCGGGCTGTGGTTTGGAGTTGGCATTTTATTCTGTAAACAAATAAAAACCAACCCAGAAAAAGGACACAAATTTATTTATGTTTTGAAAAATATCTCTGATTATTATATGGAGACTGGTTTAAAAAGACGAGGGAGTCAGGGTTATTTCAGTAGAAAGTAAAAGAGATGATGGCAACCTGGATTACAATAGGTGCAGTGAAAGAAGATAAAAATGGGCACACTGGGGAATATTTGTAAGTGGGAAATTATTGGAAGTATTTGTAAGTGGAAAATATATGGGAGTGAGAGAGGGAGGGAGTTCCTAAGAGAGGTACAGTAACTACAGAACCTGACCACAGGAAAATACTCTTTGACAAGAGGAAAATAACCAGATAAATTGACCTTTGCATTGAATTTTGGGTCAACTTTTCTCTATCACCTCTATGACTACCAGGATAAATAAAGGTCACAAATCAATTCACTCATATTTACAAGGTCCTCATCATCTGATTATTACAGAAATGCAAATTTTAAAATGTGTATTGATCATTGACCATGTATAAAGTTTATAAATACAAACATGAATAGAACACAGCCCTTTTCCTCAAATATGTATATATCAGACACATATTAACCTAAATTGAAAAATAACCCAGGAATCATAGTATCAACACAGTGGCTATGAAGACACATGACCCTTTTTATTTGTCAATAGTAATGGGATGGGTTCATACATCCAGAGGAAATCAAGTACCAGTATTAACTCCTATATCTTTCTACTTCTACCTCATATACCACAAATGCCTCATTTCTTTCTCCATAACTCAAGCATAATTATGCCAATAGTGTACAGTCTATAAGAACTCACAATTGATAATATCACAATTTGTGACTAAAGTATGTATATATCGAATTACTATGTATCCTCTAAGATTAGCCATATCACAGAGGACCCAAAGACACTGAAGATAAAAAAAGTCAAATTAACCACAGACCTTACCCTTAAGGAACTTGCAAACTACTTGTGACTTCCACCCACAATAGTGGGGATTACAGCATAGTATGACCAAGGGAGGGGATAATCTCAGGATGTGCTGCAGTATGAGAATACTTAAGTTTTGGGAATACTGGTAATGTGAGGTATGCCAGTCAATTTGAACAAGAGAAAGCTACTTGATTGAGATGGTACTTTTCTAAACATAAAGGATAAACAAGAATTTGAGGGAAGTTGATATACTAGCCATATATCTCTTTACTGGACTGAGAGAACAAAATTGCATAGCCTTAGGTGGCAGAGCACATGACAGGTGCAGTAGAACTAGATGTAGACTTCCCAAGATGGGCAAGCTACAGTTAGTTGCAGGAGTGTATGTGTTACACTAAGAGCATGTATATCATGCTAAGGAGTCTGGATTTCATCAAGAAATGGAGACACTTAAGGATTTTTTCTGTAAGAGTGTAGAATGTCTTTTTTACACTTAAGAACAATTACTATGACAGGGAACGTAAATGTGCAGAGGCTTTGAAGCCAGTTAATCAGCTTCTGCAATAACCATAATAAGATTATTTAGGTTTGATCAAGGTCAGTAGCCAAACAAGTATAGAATCAGAGATAAATCCACGAGATATTTAGGAGATAATCTCTGAAGTAAAATAATTTTTCAAAATGAGAGGTAAAAGAGATACAGATACTGAAAAGACCTCCTCATTTTCAGAACAAGATAACTGTTCTTGTTTATCAAAACTGAGAATCCATTGAATGAACCTCCAGAATTTTTAGGGAAAAAAATGCCTTATTTTGAATATGTTGATTTTATGGTATTTAAATTTTTTTTTTAATTTTTGATTTTTAAGAGAGGGGAAGGGAGGGAAAAGAGAGGGAAAGAAACATTGATGTGAAAGAGAAACATTGATCAATCAGTTGCCTTCTATACACCTCTCTACTGGAGATAGAACCTGAAACCTTGACTAGTGCCCTGACCAGAAAATGAACTGGTGACTTTTAGGTTTATGGGAAGCTGCCCAACAACTGAGCCACACTAGCCATGGCAAATATTATGATTCTAAAAGGCAATGCTTGTGGAAGAAAATAGAAATACCTTGTGATTTATTGAATACACTGGGCTGATTTTAGAAAAGACAGATTAGTTGCCAGTAAAACTGACAACTGTAAGTAAAATTATGGACAAAGATAAGGCCACCCAGAGAATGTGTATAAAGAGAGCAAAAGAAGAGGACTGAGAATGAAGCACCAATGTGTAAAATATTGATGACAAGAAAGCTATGCAAATACTGAGTAGAACACAGAGAAACAGGGAGGGGGGAGGCAAAGGCAAAGAAGGGAGGCAGCTTAGACAAGAACCTAGTATAAAGGAACCATGGGCATGGACAACAGGTGGGATTGACTTTGGGGGGAATGGGTGGGTGGGGAGGGGGACAGAGGGGAGCGAAAAGGGGATGGATGTAATACAACAAAAATGAAATTAAAAAAAAAGAAAAGAAAGAAAACAGAGAAACAAAAAGGAAAGCAAAAACCAATGTGGTCCTAGGAACCACATGAGAAAAGTATGCAGAAGAAAAGGGTAGTCAATCAGAATGAAATATTACAGACAGGTTAAGCTAAGATAGAAAGTGAAACACATACACACACTACTCAGCAAAAAAAAAAAAAGAAATACTGGAAAATATGCTGAAAAGGTTTTCAAGACAATGGTTAGAGACAATTAAATTGCAGTGTGTTTGAAAGGACTATCAAGATAGATAGCACTTTTGTGCTCTACAAAATGGAAGAGAAAGTGTGACTATTGTCACATAATATCAAAGGAGGTTTTGTTTTATTCATAGATGTCTTTTGATGTTATGTATATGTACTTCTTTATATATTAAAGAGGACAAGTCACTAAAGAACACACTCAAATATTAGGTGTAAGAGGAATTAGTTCATATATTTAGTTGCTGAAGTAGAGAGTATATTATCCAGAACATCGGTGGCAAGATTTCTCCGGGACAGAAAATGAAACACCTGTCTACTGAAATGAGAGAAAAGGAGAGTAAGATTGCATTTTAAGCAGAGACATACGCTTTTGGAGAGCAGGAATTTAAAATAAATCTCACCCAGTTGTTTCTAAATTATTTGGTAGGGTAGCACTGGTCCTGGGGTAAGGAACTTAAAAAGAGCTAAAACAGTGCATTTACACCTGGGGATAACGGGAGCCACTGACCAAAGACAAATAGGAGGACTTGCAGCAACTCTTCTGGTTAACTGAGTCTGAGATAACACATGGGTAGTGACCCAGTCTCTGCTGTGACACCTCCCAGTGAGCTATCCCACATTCATACATCCAGCTTCCAGCTTCCTGCTTCCTCTGCTTGCCACTTCCTTGCTTATTTCCACCCTGTTAGAAGCAGATTGGGTTTTCCATGCCCCACAAAGTCAAAACGAACTAACGGAATAAACAATCTGTGTTAGCAGGTTAATGAAGGGGGATAAAAGTGTTATTTGCTCTCCAGTGGATTGCTGGAGATTGCATGTATATTACATGTCTATTTTAAAGCAGCCTATATTTAAAACTCCCCACACTCATGGGTTAAGAGAGAGATGCAGTGGTTGAATTGGAGATAATCTATTTTCTTTTTTCTTTTTCTTTTTCTTTTTCTTTTTTTTTCAGGCAGTGTTAATTCTTGTTCTCTGGGGAGTTGACATTTCTGGTCTGTGTGTAGAAAACACTATGGCAGAGGGGCACAACATTGCATTTTGGTAGCCACCCTCCCTCGATGAGTTTAATTGCCTCTTATGACAGAAAACATTTTGGGAAAACACTTGTATTTTCTTTACAGATCATCATGGAAATTCACAAGTGTAAAGTGAGTAAATTAGCCATGAGCAGCTCTGAAGGACATACTGGCACCTACATGATGCCAAACATCTGGATATTTGGAAATCAACTCGTCGCCTAGCTTTGTAATGTTTGTAGAGATAGTTTGTTTTCAGTAAATATAGTCACAGACTCTCCATAAAAGCAGTACCGAGATTTATGCTTTCTCTATTAAATTTTGAAACTGTATAACATACAAAAAACACCATTAGATAACTCCTCAAACTTTAAAAAGGGCATTTGAATCAACAGGAGAATCTGTTCCTATGTGTTCTGATTCCAAGTAGCCTGATTGTGCATTTATAACAATCTCCACTATGTGCTCTGATTCCAATTACCCTGATTCTGTATTTATGGCAAGCTCCCACTTGATGGCAGTGCTGCTGGTCCTCTGATCACTCCAAGTGGTGAGTCTCTAAGACCTGCACTCTCCAGTACAGTATCCACTGGACATATGTGGCCATTCTGACTTAACCTGGTTGATTTAAATAAGATTGAAAAGTCAGTTCATAAGTTGCACTAATGCATTTCAAGTGCTCAGTAACTCAATGTAGACACTGCAAATATGGAACATTTCCATAACCTTGTCCAGTCACAAAATCTTGCAAAATTATGTAGATTTTGCTTATAATTATATTCCATTTAAAAGTCACAGAACAACTTCTACAAAAGTGGAGTTCAAAGGTAAATCCAATACAGGAGATCATAGTGTTAACACTTTACTTTGAAAATGTGTTTAATAACCATGAACAATGAGGTTTACCTAAATTAGAATAACTACTTTGAAAGTGACTAATTATTGCTCTAAATTCAGCTAGTATATTTAAATATAATTTATTTGTGTATGTAGTTAACACATCATAGGAAAAACTCTGATACTTCTATCCTGATTTATCTTTTGTGCTACTTACTCACTTTATTATTGTTGTTGTTGTTGCTCTTGTTTTTCCTGTTATATGCTGGTAAACATACCTATTAGTAATACAGTATTTGGATTTCCAAGCACCAAGAGGGCCCCAAATATACTGTACAAACAAATGGAAATCCATACCATGCTTAAATAATGAGGTATCTAGATACTAAATGTAAAGCCAGATTACAAGTCCCTTGTCTGACTCATTCCAGTTCTATGAGTTTGAGTAAAAACTGCTTAAATTTCCTAAGCATAGTTTCTTTATCTGAGATGGATAGATGAATCACAAAGATTAAATGAAATAATGAATATAGATGTCTGTCTAATACTGCATCAGCACTGTATAATACTACTATACATTTTTATTAATGAATGATTATTTTATGATTCTTTATAGTGGTGATGCCAAAATATTTTATGAGCAGTATAAGGTTAAAATCTAAAGTTCACTGGGAAGAATATTATCACCAGACCTAGAGGTGCAATGACATAAAATTGAATAGGCCACTTGAAAAAATGAAATTGAGCATCCTTAAGATTCTAATTCTTTCTTAGAAATTCTTTCTAGGGCTAGAAACATTTTAATATTTTCAATTATATTTACCAAATGTCAGCAGAGAAGTTTTATACACATATGGAGTCATATTTTTGGAAGTATAAACAGCATTCATGAGTATCAAGATCATTTGACCAATACCATATTTCTGCTAGTTTTTTCAAGAAAAAATTACAGTGCATCAGTGCCCTTTGTTTCTCTTCTCTCAGTCTCTCCTTCCATGAGCAACGTGTGAATTTTCAGGTTAAAATACCTCTTGCTGAATATTGCTTTGTAGATAAGTACTCAGTTGCTCTAAATTTTGTTTATAAATATAGTCTATTTAAAATAACAGAAGAACCCTTTTAGAAGTAGATTTCAAGATTGTACATGGTATAAAAGATCACAGTCTTGAGATTCACCATTTATATAAGTTCACACTATCTCACAGGCAGCTCTTCACACACATTCTTGTCAGAATTAAGTAGTTCATGAAGAACAATCAATTGCAAGGTTCATAGTTTCCTGAAAATTCCTTTTAGTGCCAACTAAAAGCTTCTCATGAGCTACGAATGAGTTTGAAACCGTATTCATTCCTCTGATTCAAACCAGTTTAAGCTAAAATATTAGAAATCTCCTTTAAAAATGTTATGACCTTTCCTCCTCTCCCGGTTTTGATTTGCTTTTATGATATTTGGTTGAGTGCTGGGTCTTTACTTTGAGCACTTCACCTGTCGAGGGAGCCAGTGGTCTAAAACTACAACAGAGGTTGTACACAGATCAATTTACCTGTTTCTTGTGGATGTTTGATAGGCCCTACCTATTATGGCCCTTCATTTTCCATCACTGTTTCTCTGAAGCTTCAGTTTTCAGATGAGTCTGACTAGAATCCTATCTTATTTTTGCAACCAAAACTTGGTGAAGCCTGAAATGTCCAGTCCTATATATTTACCCACAAAGAAGCTTATATAAGTTTGTACAAAATCTGAAATTTCCACAAGTATAGTTAATCTTTATATTCCAAACAGTCACTATTGAAGTTAGGTTTCCATAAAGTGGACTGATCATTTTAATCTAAAAATTCAGGAAAATTAATTAAAACCCCAGCTTGAAGGTGATGACTACATTTTGTCTACAGAACTAAGTGTGGACCTTGATCCAAGGAGCTGGTGGTCTATTCAAATCAGGTAAGTTTTACTGTCTTCCCCAGATCAGAGGTAGAGCTCAGAAATCCTTGGCTTTCATTTGAGACTGAGTATATGTCACAGGATATCTCTGCAGGCATCAATAGCAAAAGGACGTTGATGAGGAATCTGAAAGCAGGATGATAGAAGATGGGTTTGAGGTAAGCTCTGATTCTGTGATGCGGGAAATGCCTGGGACTGAGGTACTGCAAGAGAGGTGGGTGAACTAGTCTCTCTTTCCATTCTCTGAATTCATTTTCATTTCCCAAGAAATCAGTTTTTCAGGTTTTAACCTCCAATCCATTGATGCGGCTGTGGTTGGAGCCACTCCATTCTGAAACCATAGCTGTACCTACTAGATTTTCGCAGTTGTCTTTCAGTGCCACCTCTTCTCCCACATCATGACGTCTCAGTATCAGTTCTTGGCAAATAATGTCTCTAGCATATCTAGTTGCATCTGAGGCACTGTGACGCTTTCCTGCTCTTTTACCTGAGAATCGAAGGATATGGTTAGATTTAGGCATTTGATTAAGGTGAGACAATATGCTAAGAGTTGGAGGACTGAAGTCTCTTCAAATAGTGGAATGAAAGCAGAAGGGATTTATTATTATTAAGGGAAGACATATTTAACATCCCTGATAAGTGAGTTTGGATGGTGGATTGCAAATAAATAGGTAGGCAGGCTGATAGGCAGTCAAATAGACAGAAAAATAGATAGGAAAATCCTAAAGACTGGTGTAAGGTTTATTAGAAATAAGTAAAATTAGAATCACAGCATCCATATAATGGCAGATCCCAGAATTTCTAAGAAAATAAAAGTATTTGTAGCACAAAACTGCTTCTCTTTTTATTTTGAGGTAGGGACCCTGAAGATCCTGCAATAGACTTCCAGTTTTTAGAAATTTGGGCCTACATCAGCTGCAGCAGAGTACCCTGCTTCCTCTAGCTGCATACGCATGATTAATAAATGGATTTTTAGTAGTTAGACAGGGTGAGTAAAAACGTAAGGTTAAAAAAAAACCTAGTAAGTATTTTTTCATGTAATCTAATATTAAAATTCTATAAATTCTCAAGAAAAATTATAGCAACTGTAGAAATTTAGGCAGCCACCTATTAGTGAAAAATGAAGAACTGAATACAATGTAATGTGGTTAATAATTTACACATTTCGAATTAGGGTCTGACAGAAAAACCTAATGGAATTATATAAATGATGGTTTCATTTATTTTAAATTAAATTATTTTAGATTTATGTTTTGACATTTTATTGACATTAGATTTTTATCTTAGTTGTTGACATTAGATAGTTTTCCTAATCCCCAACCCCCCGCTCCTATAAAAAGGATAAGGGGGAAAGTGTATTATTAAGTATACATTTGGAGAGGCTAATCCTTTTAAAAGTTATATAATCACATAATCACTTCATTTTGGAAAAAAGAAGCACTTTTTGAATGACATTTATGCTGTTCATTTAAGAAAAAAACACTTTGAAAAGCAGAAAATAGAATTATTTAGATACCAAGGCATGTTGCCACACCTCTCATTTGTAGTTGTTAATGCAGGATTAGAGTGATTATGTAGTACATTGTTGAAACTTAGACCCTTTGAGAAAGGTAGAGCATTGCTGGGTCAAATGGCATAAATTGGGACTCTTCTTGGGTAATTGGGTCTTGTGAGCACCCCTCTAGATGATTGTTTTTAAATGCTTACCAACAGACTGAATACTTAAGTGTCTTCCCTGTCGTTCACTCCAGGGGTAGGACAGAAAAGAGTTGTAGTGACAGAGAAGCCATTCAGAAGCAAATAACCTTTCATTTGTTTTCTGTATCTATAAGCCTGTTTCTGTTTGCTTTGTTTGTTTATTTTGTGGCTGCTCAAGAGGGGATTGGGAATCTGGATGGAAAAAGGAAAGGGATTAAGCACAAACTGGTCATTACAAAATAATTACAGGGAAGTAAAGTACAACACGGAGAATATAGTCAATAATATTGTAATAACTAAGTGTGGGGCCAGGTGGATACTGGAAATATCAGGAGACATATTACAAATTATATGATAGTCTAATCCACAGGTGGCAAACACAACGCCTATGGGCCAAATCCGGCCCCTGACCTTGTTTTATCCAGCCCAGCACCTTTGGCCCAGCACCTTGTTTCTGCCTGGCTTGCTTAACTGTTAAGTAGTTACCTTTATACAGTCCTAAAATTACATTAGACCCTTTGAAGGCAACCACAAATGATATGGCCCCAGTGAAAATGAGCTTGACACCCCTGGCTCTAATCACTATGCTGTATAGCTAAAACTAATATAAAATAATATTGGATTATTCCAATTCAACTGTAATTTAAAAAATGCAACCAACCTGATTTCTAAAGAACTGGCTAACAACTAATGCCATATTTTTGGTTTTGCTCTTCCTTCACATCGGTACAAGGCATCTTTCTTAAAAGTTAAAATCTATACCATGTTTTAGATCTAGAAGATCAGAATGACTGAGACTTGGATCCAAGGAGTTTGCATTTTTAACACTTTCTCCCGGTGACTATTGGCTACACAAATGCTGGGCTGAGGAAGACAGATTTGTCCAACCTAGAGTGTGCCCAAAATCAGAACCTGACTCCTTATATCACATAGTCAACCAAGTTAAAAGTTTTACCACTTTTAGTATAATGCACTTAGATGGAAACAATAAAAATTTAACTATATTTAATGTAAATTTTTGCACATATTCAACTTTTATTTCTGGATGATGGCATTAGTAAGCTTGCATACTTCCTTACTCCTACCAAATGAAAAGGATTAATTTCATTCTTGCCACCATGAAGGTTTACCTTAGTCCTAATCACTCTTACTTTCTCCCTACTGACATCTAAACCTAAACCATAAGATTGTCTAACCTGCCTGCTCTCCCTTTAGAAAACCATAACAGCTACTTGAATTTCAGGCAATTTGCCTTGGTAGCCACATCTGGCTTTTCTCCATCTGATTTTGAGAAAGATGTATTGGGTTGGCCAAAAAGTCTGTTTAGATTTTTCCATAAAATAAAAGACACATTTTCCAATTTCACCAATAACTTAATTGATTTGATTATTTTGAGTATGTTGGCTATATTCCACTATTGGCTTCTAGAGGCCTGGGGTGCTGCTAAACATCTTCCAATGCATAAACCCCACAGCAAAGGATTATTTAGCCAACATGTCGATAGTACCAAGAAGCTTTGTAAACCACTTTTGGCACATTCAATCAACCATAGCACCTTCTCTGTACACTGCACAAAGCTTTTTTTCTGTTTTTGTTTTTTTTTTTTTTTTTTTTTACTTTT
>PVIW01002476.1:89791-115430 GCA_004026585.1 Noctilio leporinus | reverse complement strand
AACGAACTTTTTTGCCAACCCAGTAGTTCCTGAAACAATAGTGAGGCCAAAGCCTGGTGCCAAAGCATGTGGGGATTGTCCGGGATAGCAAGTAAGAGTTCCCTTGGGATGAAGAAGAACAAAAACAGGTCAATAATGGGTGTACAACAATCACACTTAATTCCATAATTTCTAACAAAAGTAGAAGCT
The DNA here is from genome assembly GCA_004026585.1 of Noctilio leporinus. Taxonomy (NCBI): domain Eukaryota; kingdom Metazoa; phylum Chordata; class Mammalia; order Chiroptera; family Noctilionidae; genus Noctilio; species Noctilio leporinus. Next base: position 115,241 of record PVIW01002476.1, on the reverse strand, counting down.
ACAATATACCTTCACAGAATTCTTGTAGCTCCTCCAAAAAACTCTATGGAGAGGATGTTTTGAGTATATTTTATTGATTATTCTGTTACAGTTGTCCCAGATTCTTTTCCCTTTGCTCCCCTACCCAAGACCCTCATTCCCTCCCACAGTCCCACACCATTAGTTCATGTCCATGAGTTGTATGTATAATTTCTGATTTCACCCTTTCCTCTATTATTCTTAACTTCTCCCCCTCTACCAATTATGTTACTTAATCCTTGCACCGTTTCCCCATTTAACCCCTTTCCCTCTTCCAGTTGATAACCCTCCCAATGATCCCCACACCTAAGATTCTGGTCCTATTTTGGTTGTTTGCTTGGTTTATTTTTGTTTTCATTTTTATTTTTGAGGTCTCATTGTTGATAGTTGTGAGTTTTTTGTCTTTTTAATGTTCATAATTTTGATCCTCTTTTTCTTAAATAAGTCCCTTTAACATTTCATATAATTATTAGTACTCAAGCATGCCTTGAAAAACATAGACAACTATTAAAGTGCATCTTCTTCACTGCTATCTCCAGTTCCAGGTATGTGGTTTCTCATGCCAGCCCTTATTATGTGTTCTGCTCAGCTCTTGCAGTCAGTCTTTATGGGACAAGCATTGTGTGTACATTGAGAGATGCAGTGAATCATATGCCATGGCTGCTCCCAGGAAGAATTTTGCAATCTGGTTTACCCTTCAAGATTAAATACACAAAACATATTCAGTCACACATATGTAAACAGCCCTACCTAGCTTGTGATAAAGAACATCAGTATCACAAAGTGCTCCAGATAGAATTTTGCTTTGGGGATTCTAAGAATGAGGATTTCCTGCCAGCTGAGATGCCTGGGAAGATCTCAGATTAGAAAAGGGCCAGAAATGGGAGCATTCAAAGATTGGTAGGAATAATTTAGAGTGTACTTTAATTTTAATAAAGATCGTGATGTGTATTCATTTACAGGTTTCTACTCTGGCTAGCATGCATGTTCCATGTAGTTGGAAAATATTCTTAATCAGAATAAATCTATAATGAGTTACTATGAAAACTTTTCTCAAATATTAATGAATACATGAACTGCATGGAAATCATAAAAATGCAAATTCTGAAAGGAGGTGTAGGATGGGGATTACAGGTCTGTATTCCTAACAAATTGCCAAAGGAACCAGATGGTGCTGGGCCACAAATCACACTTCAAATGGAAAATTCCCACACTTGTAATGCAAAACATCAAATTCTCATCATGTTATCCTGTTTTTCATATTGAACTTTTTACTTACACAGTTCCCTGTTCACCTATTAGTGTTTAAATTATTTTATGGAAGAGCCCATTTCTTATATTGGTCCCCTCCTCTTAAAAATGTAACCACTTAATTTAGTGTTAAGCACATGTGAAAATATTGTACCCATATAAGAAGTATCACCAGTCAATAAATAAAAGTTATATCAAAAGCGTAAATATGAAAACAAGTTTAACAGATAGACCAGTTGTGATACTTTGGTGCAATTTTAATTTCTGGTCAATTTTTATTTTATTTTTAATTTTTTAAATAAAGATTTTATTCATTACTTTTAGAGAGAGGGGAAGGGAAGGAGGAAGAAAAGGAGAGAAACATCAGTGTATGGTTGGTTGCCTTTCACCTGCCTCCTGCTGGGGACCTGGCTTGCAACCAGGGCATGTGCCCTGACTAGGAATCAAACCAGCAACCCTTGGGTTCCCAGGCTGGTGTTCAATCCACTGAGCCACACCAGCCAGGGCCTAAATTTCTGTTCAATGTTTAAATGTAATTTGTGTGGTTTAATTCATGAGTTCCGAATAACAACCTCTCTCTTTTATTAAGATAGAGCAAACTACTAATACATCTTATATATACAAATAAAATAATTCTTAAAAGTAATTTTACTATCTGTATATATTGTATTTCAGTTCTTATTTTAATTTTTTATTGTCAGCTGAGGACAATAAATGGAAAAAAATTTTTCCATTGCTTTTAGAGAAAGAAGAATGGAGCAAGGGAGAAAGAGAGAGAAACATCAATGCTATAGGAAAGCATTAACTGGTTGCCTCCCATACACACCTTGACCAGGAATCAAACCCTCATCCTTTCTGCTATGGCTGACCTCCAACCAACTGAGCCACAATGGCTGTGTGTGTATATTTTAAAGAGAAGGCCCTAGATCCCTCACTCAAGGACTGTATAATCTTAATTTACATATAAGTCTAACAAGATTGATTCTTGCTATCCAAGGTCACATTAAAGAGAGGATATAATTTTATCAGATGCAAAAATTACCATGAAAATTAGAAGGATTCTATAAAATGGAAGGAAGAGATGAAAAACAAGCTGAGAAAAGCAGGGCTTTAGTTCTTTGAAGCTGAATATTCAGAGTGATTTTATGGAAAAGCAAATGGCCCTTTATAGTTCCATAGGCCCTGGGGTTTTCATGTTAATATAGATCAGTTGAATAATTGGTTATTAATATGAACCTAGGGCACCAATAACAGGTTGAAATATATTCAATATTTTTCAGTGTAAGTAGGAGATTTGTGCTGAAAATCTGTGGCTTAGTGTTTAGTTTAAATTACCATTGAGAAAACAAGGGAGTTTTATATTTTGGTATAATTTTAATTTCAAATGCTTATTTTTGCTTTTATGCTTAAAATATACATTCCCTTATCTAGAATTTGTCATTATGAAAGCATCTGTGTTGGTGAAATACTAATGAATATTTGCTAAAAAAATTAGGCAGTATAATTTTTTTTTCATTTTGGACTTGCTTCCCTTTTGGGCAAACATCTCTGACTTGTTAAACAGGATTTATTAATCATTTAATAAAGTATCATATGCTTTAAAGAAGTTAATCTGAGATCATATATACTGTATGGTGCATATGTACAATATGGGATGGACAAAGTAGGTTTACACTTTTTCATATGAAAATAATAAAATAATAAATAATACAAGAATAGACACATTGGATACTCCTAACTATAAACCTACTATTTGCAACCCTTGAATAATCTAGAAGTATTCCAATTAAAAATCAAACCTTAACAAAATAGACAATACATGTGAATTGCCATAACCCTCTATTATTTGATATCCATCCCTATAATAATATCAAATTAAAGCACAATGAATCTACTCTTGTCAAGCACATTTCTTCATAGACTTGTCTTTTACTGTTCTGCTATAAAACTTGATTTGCCAATAATACATAATTTTTGTATTTCATTTAAATTTCTATTCATAAAGCAAGATACATCTAAATTTCAGAAAAAAAAAGAAAGTTGGAATACATTAAGGGTGGGGATAATTAAACATATTTAAAAGGACTTTGGGATTATAGCAGAGCTTGGAAACATAACTTGAATGTAACAGCAATTTTTAAAGAAAATCTTCATGACAGCACAAAGTGAAAAAGTCCAACTTCCTTTTAATATATTTTCTATATTAGCAACCCATTTTTCCCTCACTTTGTACTTTGATTCTTTTCAGTTGTTTCGCATTATAAACTCCAGCCCTTCTCCCTGCGGGTGCTCTGTGCGCATCTGATGATGATACTCACATTGATTGCTTTGTGGGGGAAAAGTGTTAATTTGTTCTGACATCCCCAGATTTGAATCTAATGAAATGAAAATGTAGACTAGAGTGGGTTAAGCTCTCTGGTGCTTTTTCTTCTCAGAACTAGGAGAGCTTCCTTTTGCATGATTGAAATCATGCCCATATCATCCTCTTAATGTCTGTGGTATTGTGCTTAATGGCTTCATCAGGATATATCACTTTCTTTAGCACAGAGCTGCCAGTGGAACACAAATCATTTAGAGAGAGAAATTGTTAGAGAAAGACAGGGTGCAGTGGTTGAAGGATCACAGTGAAAAGTAAGAAATCCAGAGAAAAGCCTAGTGTTTGGAAAATTATGAAAAATTCAGTGAAAGTACTGGAACTTTTAAGTTAAAGATGGGAAAACAAGAAAATCTTTATATAGCTACATTGATACTGGTTTATAGGTAGCACTTATACTAACAAAAATGTCTGTTTTACTTATTGATCTTTATTATTTATAATCACTTCTATAATAAAATCGGTTGACTTTTGCTTGTCTCTTCTGCATCCTTAGGAATCAGAACAGAGCCTAGGTTACAGTAAACACTATTTGTTTACAAGAATGAAGAGAATTCTGAAATATTTATGAGTATAAAGGGGAAAATCATCATGAAGTTAAAGTACAGTTTGTAAAATCCTCAGAGCTTCATGGAATTTGTAATAAATAACATTTTCCTGAACAGGTCCAATGCTCCTATATCCTACCTCATACTGCACAGGTTACACTACCTGTTTGTCACACCCTCATAGAATCTGCACACACTTGACATGAAATCAAGGTCATCAATAAAAACCAAGTGGCAACATTTTTGGAATAATGAAAATAAAATTTTCTAGGACACGTTCATTCAAATGTATTTATAAATGCCTGCAGCTCATTTATCTTCTTGTAGACAAACTAGATTAATATAGATTATAATTGAAGGCTTTGGACAGCCACTTGGCACAAACGGGAATAAAAGTTAAAGATATAATAGCAAAAAGAAAGACTTTGCATAAAAAATAGTGCCACCTGGCTGGGAGCATGGTGGATAAGGCACTGGCCTGTGAACCCAAAGGTCTCTGGTTCGATTTCCAGCCAGGGCAACATAACCAGGGTCACGCCAGGTCTCCAGCCAGGTCGTAGCTGGAGGCAGGAGAAAGGCAACCACACATTGATTTTTCTCTCCATCTCTGCCTCTCTCTCTTCCCCTCTCTCTGAGAATGGTAAGTAAAATCTTAAAAAAAAAAAAAAAAAAAAAAAAAAGATTAAGGCAAACTGGTAATCAATCAAGACCAGGGTGTTTCTGAAATGTTCTGTCAATTGAGAAAATGGTATTATCAACACCTGAGATACAAACTACAGAAGGAAGAGCAGTTTGGGGAAGTGATAATTTGATCATTATGGTGCTTTAGAATATGATCATTTGGAAGCCCTTTCTGACCTTCAGGGATGGTAACTGACTCTAATGGGCTGAAGATCAGAAGAGACCTGAAGAGTGGTGATGTCAGAGATGAGATGTGCATATTGGGGCAACTTTGACCTTTACTGGGAGTGGAAGTTATGGATATAAATAATATTTTAGGGAAAAATACAGAATGAAATAAGTAGAAATTCTAAGGAATATTGACATTAAGGACATGAGATGGGAACAAATACAGAGAAAACTATTAAAATGAAATGCTCTGGCTGGTATGGCTCAATATATTGAGTGTGAGCCTATGAACCAAAAGGGTGTTGATTCAGTTCCTCATTAAGGCACATGCCTGGGTTGCAGGCAATCTATGTTTCTCTCCCTCTTTCTTCCCTCCCTTTCCCTCTCTCTAAAAATAAATAAATAAAATCTTTTAAAAAATTATAAAGGATATGTGATAAATATAGAGAATTTTATTGAGCATCTAGTATATGCGGACATACGTATTCTCACTTAATGTAAACACTGATCATTCCTACAAAGTTTTATTTTACTCATAAGAAAATACCACTCTGAGTGAATCAGCAACTTAGCCCATATTAGTTAACTCAGAAAATTTGGAATTGATATTTAAGCCTATATCTTGAAGACACCAAAACTCATACTTGTAGTATCCCAAATTAAAAGTAATCAGTTCAACAATCAATAAGCTAAAATATATGTCAAATATAAAAGTTCATATTTTTTATTCCTACTGCTGGAATTTTATTTTTACCTGTACATTACTAAATGAAACAAAGGAATGTTGAAAAACTTTTGAACAATTAAGAAACAATTTTTCTAGCCATTAAAAATATTGGCCAAAATATTTGAGTCAGGTGTCAGTTCAGAACTATTGTTAGGTATATTATTTATTTTTCAGTTGGTATTTTTCTCACTCTTTTTAGCTTTGGAAACTTCCAGGCATTTTCCTCAAGATACATCCTCAAAATATACATGATTTATATATATATATAATATACATATATATATGTATATATATATTTATTTTTTTTAAGCACACTGTGAAATAAGGTAATAGGGTTTGCAAATCTTCCAAAGACTCAAATGTATATTCTGAAGAAATGGTAATAGCAACATTACCTAATGGTGTTTAATATATATTTTATAATGCTTTCACTTTTATTATAAATGATGAATTGTTGACAATTAAGTCTGCCTTATAATGTTTCCTTCAAGTATGGTTTACACAGTTTATACTTCATCTTTTTTCATAAAATTATGATGGATTGATTTGCTGACACTCTTACCATAGTTCTTAATATATCCTAATTTGTATTTACATCTCAATATTTGTCAAAATTTTCTAAAAGAAACTATATGCAAAGGGAAATACAATCAATTTTTTTCTTGAAAAAAATATATATGCAAAGTATTTTTATAGCTTAATTCTTTTATTATTTAACTAAAACATAATTATTTTTGTCAAGAATAGCTACTTTGAGACATTTATACATTGCTGTGCTAAAAAAAAAAAAAAGAGATGCTTGCTCATGATCCAGGCGCCTGTTAGGACTTATTAAGGAAAATAAAGATGCTATACAATTTGTAATGATTCTTGGGATAAAGCAATGATGCTTTATAAATAAAGAATACACTAGGAATAGAATTAATGGTTGTGAGACACAATTGGCACCTTGCTCCAATTCTTCACTGTGTATGATGTTAGAATCACTCCAATTTCTAATAATTCTGATTTGAGACACAAAAGATGATGTCAGGAGACACATAAGTAGCAGGGTAGATGAAGTCTTAACAGTTAAAGAGGCTGCTGTGATGCAAATCATTTTTCCAAGGGACAGTAACTATTTCTGAAGTTAACAATTGAAACAAATAAATAAAAGTTAATAAAAGAAAGATAAAATAAACACAGAAATCATATGCAGTCCTGGGAGAGTCATTTTTAAATAAAATGCTTTTCAAGGTCTTCACAAAGTTGTCAGCAGCTCTTTTAAAAATCAAGTCAATGCATTTGGAAGAATTGTTCATGAGACAAGACCGGTTGGTAAATGATTCTGAAACTCCATCCAGCTATTAATTTTACATAGCTATTCACAAAACATTCAAGTTTTACAATAAATAATGCTTAAAAATACTGTAACCTGATAGGTTTCTTATAAAGCATTATGATTCTTTGCATATTGAAATAGTTGCCCCCTTAACTTCTATGTTTCATTTATGATGCATTTCAGTACATTGATCAATGTTATCACATAATGTGCCCTGCTTATTGCTAGTGAATAATGCAGTATTTATTAATAAAAAGAAAGGTTATTAAAATTTTGGCAGAACACTGAATTGACTGAAAGTTCCTCTTTAATAGAAAAAAAAAAGGAAGAAAAACTGCTTTTCAATAGAGCATTGAAATTGGGTTAGAGAAATCTATAAGATAGTATAAAAAGAGACCAATTTTGGATTTTACAGAATACAGAAGTAGAGAAAATAGAGACTAAGAGAGGTATACCCCTGATTTTTGAAGCTAATTTCTAGTAAAGGAAACAGGTCAAAATTAAATCAACATGCATTTAAAATTATAGACTAAGCTTTTTGTTTCTTACCCCTTGATGTAAATGTTCTCAGGCAGGAACACAGGGAACTGGGGACTCTCTGCACCACAAATTAAGGAAATCAAGGACTTCCTGCTCAAGGCCAAGTGAAAGGGTGCCAAAGCTGTCAAGATCAAGAAAAGTAAAGACAATGTGAAGTTTAAAGTCCAATGCAGTAGATACCTTTATACCTTGGTCACTACAAACAAAAAGAGGCCCAGAAACTGAAGCAGTCCCTGTCCCCTGGTCTGGCAGTGAAGGAACTGAAATGAACCAGACATGCTGACATTAAAATCACAGATTAGTGATTATCAAAGGTAAGGAATAGGATGGGGGTGGTACGGTGGTATTTGTGACTGTAAAGGGGTATCTTGAGGAAGATCTTTATATGGAATAGGTCTGTATCCAGATAGCAGGGTTACATGAATCTACACATGTAATAAAATGTCATAGAACTATATACACATTGTACCAATGTCATAACTTTGATATTATAGTATTGTTATCTGAGATGCACCCATTGAGATAAAGTATGTAAGGGACACATGGGACAACTATGCACTATCTCTGCAACTTCCTGTAAGTCTATAGTTATTTCACAATAAAAAAATTAAATATAAGATAGATTGATGGACAGATGGATGGTTATTTGATGAGGAAAAGATATCAAAATATTAACAATTGTAAGCCCTGGCTGGTAGCACAGTGGATAAGGCGCCAGCCTTCGAACCCAAAGGTTGCAGGTTCTACTCCCCAGCCCAGGCACGTAACCAGGTTGCAAGCCAGGTCTCCAGTCAGGTCTGTGGCTGGAGGCAGGTGAAGTATAACCATACATTGATGTTTCTCTTCCTTTCTGCCTCTCTCCCTTCCCCTCTTTCTAAAAATAATGAAATAAAATATATTTTTTTAAATATTAACAATTGTAACATGGCTGCAAGTTCTAATAAGTGAAGGAAACAAAAACAGACAGATTAATAAATCAAAGCAATTGAATGCAGGATATTCAATGAAGACTTATTTTAAGTGACTTTAAGGTAATGACGAAGCTAGTTAGGCAAGTGTACAGCAAGTTTTGGGACAAGCATATTCAATGGAGAAAGAACTATTGGTTTCCAAAATTAGTTTTGGAAAGGGATGCAAACATAGTTGGAGCTTAGTGAATGAAGAATAGAGTGAAAATATATGCAGGTTTCTGATAATATAGGACTAGTATCAGCAAACTTTACTAGAAATATCCACAGAGAAATTATTTTAGGCTTACTGAAGATGCAGGGTCACAGCTACTGTTGCAGCTGCTCAACTTTGCCAATGTAGGATGTATAAACAGTCCTAGAAAACACATAAATAAGATTAGCAGAAATGTGTTCCAACACCACTTAATTTACCAAACAAGACAACAAGCTGGATTTGCCCAGGGGCCTTTAGTTTGATGACTTACGAAGTAGAGTCTTGTAAAGTTAGCCATTTAAATTTTATTTTGAGGCCAAGGAGAAGTCATTGAGAATTAAGGTAATATTAATTGTTGGGTCCATGGAAATATCCTGAGACTGAAAATCTACCTCTGTAGGCACAGCGCGCTGAAAGACTGAAGAAAGAGGCACACTGCTCCAATCTGGCAATCCACAGTTTATTAAGAAATACTTAGCACGTATGTCTTAGACAACTTTGAGAAAAAGTAGCTATCCTTCATGCTGCTTGGCAGGTGCCAAAGACTTATATAGGATAAAATAGGGATAGTCAAGGGTACTAGTCTGTGAAAGCTACCAGGTAAGAGAAGTTATTTTACATGCTTGACCATGTCAGGACAACAGCCTTCTCCAGGAGCTAGCACATAGAGGGAGGCAGGGGACAGATGGCGATTTATGTTCGAAGAATGGATTTTTATCAGACAGTCTTTTGGGGTGCTTGCAGAAATCAATCTCTGCCTTCTGGCCTAGGTCCAGCCCATAGGTCAGATAGTGGTTGTGCATAGGATAGTGCCTTCCCTTTAGTATATTGAATCTAAAACTTACCTAGGGTTTCTGTGTCAGCACAGCTATCATAGAATTTTCTCTCTAATGACACTTGGCCCCACTGAACATGAATACCTAATTCTGATTTTGCTTGAGCTGGATCTTATAACAAGATACCTATTTTCATTATGCCATACCCTGCACTCACTCCTATTTGTCTCTACATTGTAATTACAGTTAGTTCTCTACATGCCATAGGAGTCCAAAGACTAAGTCAAACTTTGGAAGAGAAGGCTTATTTACCAAAATGAATTACAGAAACAGTGCTCATTTATATCAGAACAAAGCAAATGAACATATGCAGAAGGAATTGCCAGAGAGAGGACGAATGCATTTTTAGATTGGGCTGAATTACTGCTGTGGATTCAGTATGCTAGCGCATATGAAAACTAATTCTCAAAGGTGTCCTGTGACAAATGAAGTTTACATGCCTGAAATTCCATGGTATAATATAGACAGAATTATGGAAATAACTTTCAGCAGATTTATCACATGTGTTCATCTCACTCCTCCCTAACCATGTGCCCTTAGGGGACTGAGAGCACATTCCATTCTCCAAAGCATCGAGTGAGTAGAGCATCAACATTCTTGAAATATACTTAACCTTTTTAGGCTAAAGATGAAAGTAGAAACTGTGACCATTGATAGAAAAATCCCTGATTTCAGTGAAAATGATGGGACCCAGGGGTGACAGAAGCAACATAACAAGACTTAAGTTTCAGAGGCCAGGAGGGCTAGATTGCCAAAAAGTAGCAGGGACAATGTAGCAACAGAATTGCTTGACTCAAGTGTATCTTCAGTAATGGATACCTGATCATAAAGTCCTTAATGAAGGAAAAGTAACAGCCACCAAAGGCATAACTCGGTCAGTATAATGAAAGAACCCTAAATCTGGTGACCAGACACATGACTTAAATCACAATAGCAAATCATATTCAAGTCCCAATTCTTAGGTGTAAGTGACATTATAGAGACAGAGCCCTTTATATTAAGGAGAAATCAGTTTTCTGTGATAAAGGACCCCAAAACAGTAAGTGTGGAGCTACTTACCAATATTATAAACTGATAACAGCAATGCACCACTACCTTTCATTCATTCTTGGGCCCTTGGCCCAAAGTGATGCTAATTTTTGGAGATCCATAACATTACCACAGTCTAACACTCAGTATAGGGATCTACAGAAACAATTAAGTATAATAAATGGGTGCCTGGTCCAAGCTGTCTCATAGTAAGTCTACTATGAGTCCCCAATGAATACAGCTTCTGGCACTAAGTATCTAGCTATTGATCAGACAGATAGATATATCTTATTTTTCCACTCTGATAAGAATAGAGTAGCAGAAAGTTTGATTCCTCCTCTTAGAGATGGCAATACCCCTTTATTATCTTCCCCACTATCTCTCTGGACCATGATTAATTCTGAGAGACCTTGAATGTCTTACTATGAAGGATATCATGTCACTCTACTATATGCACTATGTGGTATCATGTTGATAGGACCTGGTAAGCAGTAAGTCACACATGCCCTTGATACCTTAATCATTTTTGTACCATTGGGTGGGAGATAAACTCTATGAAACTTAAGGAGCATTCTACTTTGGTGAGGTTTGCATCAACTAATGGGGTAGGTCATATTGGAACATGTGCTACAAAGAGAAAAAATAACTGGATGAATCTTGTATATTCTGTCTCTGAGAAAGAAGTACAATACTTGGTGGATTTGTGGAGACATTTTCTCAGCTTTAAAACTGCTACCTTTGAGTAGAGCACAGGCTAAGGAAGGTTATTTAGCTGATCTAGGTGGCTGTGCTCCACCATTCAGCCCCAATGATGTATTGGAGTCAGTGCTATTTGAAGTTTTTATAGCATATTGGGATGCTGCACTGAGCCTGTGGCAAGCCTAGATAAGAGAACACAGTTTTAAACCCCTCAAATTTTCACTGAACCATGTCTTCTTTGTAAAATAACATAACTATTCATATGTTCATAAATAATTCCTGCTTGCTATTCAGTTCTGGTGGGGAGTTAACACTTGACCATAAGACATCAAGTAATCATGTGACCTGAGCTATCCATAATGAATGAAAACTACATTTCAACAATCCATGAAGTGAGACATGTCACATGAAATTAATCGTCAAGTAAAAATGTTTCAAAAGTAGAGTAACTGCACATCCCAATTTGCCAAAGACATTCTCCATTTATGTTTATTGTCCAAAAAGTGCATCCAGTTTACCTTTTAATCATTAAAAGGATTTTGGTTTGTATGATATATTAGGTTGTTATTCATTCCAAAGCTACAACTAAGTTACAGGTGATTTATTTCCCAATACTTAGTGTTATTCCAGGACTTTGCCTCAGACTAGCACAATCCCTGAGTTTATAGGACCAATTAATTAAGAAAAATAGATTGAGACTGGTTTACAGATAGTTCTGAAAACCGTACTGGCATAATAAACAATAGACTATTGTAACATTTCGGATAAACTGAATCATTTTCTTCTTATGTACTAATATCTAAACCAACAGAGCTCAGTAGTATGGCTTTGTAAACCAAGAATGTTAGATGTAATGATGAGTCATTCTTGCTTTTATTCCTTCATTGATTACCAAAGGCTTCTCTAAATAACCTGTATCCATGAACTCCCTTGATCTATGTTTTTGGGCTGTGTTTGACCAAAAGTGAGCAAAGACAGGAAATTGTAAGAAAAGAATGAGGTGAAGGATACTTTTTAGTTCTCTTCCTGAAGGCATGCCATGGGCTGGCTACATCCTTCTGCGGAAGGTTCCTCCTTCCTTTGGCTTTTTAGTAATAGTTCCCTCTCTTTGTTCCCTTTGAGCTAAAGGTTGGAGTCTGATTGCTGGTGCTCTCCTTGCATCATTCTTTATGGTTCCTCTACACTCTAAACACACATTTAATAGACTATGTATTAAACATTCTTGAGATGATCCAATGGAGTGTCTCTCATTGGTGCCCCGACTGAATCACCAGGTGAAAGAAAGACAAGACAGTCTAGTTCCAGAAGTCCTGGAGAATTGGAAAACAGAGGAGGAGGCTAGGATGTGAAAATAATCCACCCCAGTAGCAAAGTTAAAGCAAAACCACTTAAACATTTCCGGCCTTTGCCCAAACTAAAGTTCAGGGTATGTGTCTGATGTGAGATTCCAGTGCAATCAGATGTGAGGCGAGTCAGGCAAAGCAAGTTCTCACCTATGTGTAGAGCCTTGTGTATGTATGTTTTGAAATGAAATCAGGTGTAACCATTATATAACCCAATGAATTTCTTTTGTCTTTCCCAAGGTAACAAATCAGTTGGCAATTTTACAATTGTGTTTGCAATTTGGTGTAGACATCTTTTTTTTTGTGATATTCTTTAGAGGTTACTTTTTACCTCTTTCTTTTTCCTATGGATATGTTTGTAGGTATCATAGAACTATGAAAAGGTAAATTTTTAATAAATTTTGCAGTAGTGGCTTATTTAGCAGTTTAGGTTAAGAAATCCTTAGCAATAACTTTAACTTATTTCCATCTCCCTATGTAATTTTTTGATTATGTATTTTTGATAAAAGGTGTATTCATTGTTCTGATGCTAAAGACATAGAAGTCTTTACCTTATGCATTTATGTATATATGTTTTCCTAATTAGTTTCCTAATTAGTTTTCTGCTATATACTTTGAGTCCAAGAATCCCCAATGCTATGCTGATATTGTTAGTATTGTATCTAATAATCACATAAAATTTAATTTTATTACTAATATTTAAATAACAAGATTATTAGAATCATATTTTACCTATGGAAAAGATTGTCACATAACTAAATAGTTGGATCTCAAATAATTGACTTAAAATCAAGAAAGTAATAGAGAATGTTTATTTAGGGTAGATATATTTTCTGATTTTTTTTTTAGAAAAGGCGACATAGCTTTACAAATGATTTTCTTCCCTCTGTGCTAAATTTTAAGAATAGAACTGAGGGAGAAGAGAGAAGGAGGGAAGGAAAGAGAAAGAAAGAATTGTTTTAGAGATCCTTTGTTTAACTTTTCAAGGTATAAGGTAATCTACATACCACACACACACACATACACACACACACACACACACACACACAAAATACAAGAACATTCCAATCTCCAATTCTTGGCTTAATAAAGCAATACACTATTTTAAAATTGTTGGCTTTACAACAGTCATTTAATTTAAAAATGAAAATTAGAGCTAAGTTGGGAATATTTAAGAATTTACCTCAAAATATTTTTTAATCAAAATAAGATGCTGGTTTACCTGTGATGAATGAAAAATTATTTTTGTTAGACTCCTATTTGCTTTAACTTTGTATCTGCCATTTTATTTCTTCTGGAATAAGTCAAGTCTAATCTTGAAGTTTAGTCTTCAAGGTGTTATTTTCCTAGATTTTTACTTTGACTGACATATTCAATCATGTTATTTTCCCCTAATTCTTATTAAGAAGTTAGTTATAAACTATTTTCATTAATCTTGCACTTATTTCTTAAGTATCAGTTTTCCTTCTCATTATCCATAATGAAGGATTTGGGATTAAACTGGAAAAATAAATAACTAGAAGCATATCGGCACTGAATAGAATTCTGAATAAGGAAAGCTAGCCAACTCTTTTAGGCAAGTAAAGAACTGAATGTAGCAGGCAATTTTTTAAAAAGCCTTCAACGTTTTGAAAAAACATAAAATACAGAAAATAAGGGTGATAGAATAAGTCTTTAACATTACTTTAACATCAAATACAAATTATTTTTTAAGAAATAGAAAAATATTTTATAGAAGTAAGGTGGATGATGAAGCAAATGTTAAAACAAGGGAGGTAACCTTTTAATTATACCTTGCCCCCTAAAATCTTTTGGCTCTTCTTGAATTTTAGCCTTGCTTTTACCCTAAGCATTCTATTATTCATTTTCTTTGTCCAACCTCATACTAAGATTTTGACAATTTTTTTCATCATAAGAAATATCTACAACATTTTAAAGGTATCATTAATTAGTACAATGACTACAATGTAGCTCAGAGTAATTCTGGAAGGGTAGAAATGATCAGAATATGAAGATCATCAGTAGAAAAAGAAAGTAGTTATAGAGTACTTATAATTATATATATGTATATATATAAACACACATGCATATACATATGCTTATATATATAATATATGCATATATTATATATATATATATAATTTGAGTGTCATATATAAAATGTATAATATATATAATATATGATTGAAGAATAGCTCCAAGACGCAGCTCCTACTATATGAAATAATTGAGAATAACAGGTTACAGTGTTGATTAATGTTATTTATAAATATTCTGATTACCTACCTTCTTTCTGGTTATAGCAGGTAATTATTCTTTCCTAATTTCTCTGAATTTGGTGAGGTTATATGACTTGCTTTGGTAAAAGTGATATATATCATTACTATTGGAAGATTTTATACCTAACTTGTATGATTCATTAACTTTACTTTCCTTCATAGTAAGAAGCATGCAAGCACATATTGAAATTTGTCTTTCTTCTGAGCCTCTGAATAATATGTTGAGCTGACTTAGGTTATACATGTAACAGAGTGAGATGTAACATTAAACTTCTGAGATTCATTGGGCCAGACCATGATGATAAAGGGTCTTCTTAGGGGCCCCCAACCCGCAGAGATCCCCTGGTGCCAGAGATGAAATGAATAGTTCACAGGCAGCTTGTGCTAGGAGAGAGAAGGCTGGCTAGTGTCTTATACTAAACAAAAGCCCAGTTTGCCGATCTCCCAGATCTTTTATTAAAAGTGGTAAACTTGAAGGCATGTAGGTTGTCAATCAATGCTAAATAATACTAATTATAGGAAAATGAATATTGTTCAGGAATAATAAGTAAAAGAGCCCTGAGATTTCACTCAGGTCAGGATGTGCATTCAGATTAAAAAGACAAAACAAAACCTCTGCTGTTGATACAATGGAAGGATTCAGCCAGGTGAGAGAACATGGAAGACTTCAAAAGAACTAAAGTATTTTTTCATGGCCCAATCCACTGGGGCCCATTGGCTATAGCATCACGGCATGTATGCACCAGCTTTTCTGATGCTCTGATCAGGTCTTACAGGCTTCACCTGGCCTGCATGGGGCTCCAATCCTCAGAGCTTTCCCAGGGGAACCCCAACAGGGTCTAATAGAGTTAGACCAACATTAACTATTCATTTGATTCAAGAATCTGAAGAGAAAAACATCCCCAAAGCATTGATTTTCCTCAATACAATAATATCCCTGGTCCCATAAGCCTCTCATCTTATGCTTATCTTTTTTTTTTTTTTTTTGTAATATTATAATTGCTCTATTTTATTGGCAGTTATTGTTTTATCTCTTACTCTACCTGATTTAATAATTACACGTTATCTCAAGTATTTATGTATAGAATTAAACATAGTACAGCAAGTCCTCAAATAATGCATCTTTCAATGTTGTTTCATTTTAACATTGATGAAAAGAAAAAATATTTGATTCCCAGATGGAGCCACTCTCTGTGTGGAGTTTGCATACAGGATGGGGAAAAGTAGGTTTACAATTGTAATACAAATAAATAATTAATAATACAAGAATAAACTCTATGTTTTAAATACTCTCAATGGTAAGCTTACTTTTGCCAATCTATGTATCCTTCCCATGTCTGTGTGGGTTTTCTCTGGGTTCCCCAGTTTTCTCCTGTATCCCAAAGATCTGCGCATAGGAACTGGCATGTCTACATTGTACCTATCTCAGTGAGTAAGTGTGTGTGTGAGTGGCCCTATGATGGAAGGTTTTCCTGTCCAGGGTGGGTTCCCACTCCATTTGCTGAAGAAGAAACTCTGGCCACCCCTGCCCCTGCTTGAATAAGCAGATTAGACAATAATTCTATTACTGTTTTTTATTCATCTTTCTTACATGTCTGTATACCTCATGTTTATTTCAGTGTTTGGGGTCTTTATTTAGAAGTTTGGTGATATTTCTATAACTAGAAATATGCCATAGAACCTGATCTTGTTTATATGAATTAACCTCTAGTAAAATTAGTTTCTTATATATTCTTTTCTTAAAATTGCAGATTCCAAGAATCCATCAATGATGTTAAGTGAGGAGTTACATATATATATGATTGGGTAGTATATCTGAGATCTCAGGCATCCACTGGGAATCTTAGAATGTATTCCACTTGGATAAGGGGGTAACCAGTATACTATGTCCCTGCTCACTAATCTTTTATTTCCAGTACTTGCACTTATCTTCCATCTTTCACTTTCTATCAATGTCATTGTCCAATATTTTAATGAATCTTTTTAGGTCCACTTAAGCAGCAGTTCTCTTATTAGACTCAATGAGATGTGAAATCTAAGAAAGATGCTTTGTCTCCCTTTGCAGTTGTATCTTCAGGCTCATGAGTAGTGTTGGCACATAGCAGGCATGTGGCATTTATTGTATACATTCATAAGATAAAGATTAAAAAAAAATAGATACAGCAATATTGGCCTCTATTTCCTAAGTGGACTAGTATACCTCTTACTATATCAGGTAGTTATAAATACTTAGTAATTAATATTCCATTGATCCCAACTCCTAATGGGAAATAGAACTACTACCTCACAATGAAGGTCAGGAAGAATATTCCTGGAATACAGGAGATTTATCAGGATAACTCTTAATACCATGTCCTGAGACTAAGAATAATGGCAACCTACAACAAGACAATCTAGTTGGAACTAGTAATGGTCCAGAAATGAAGGTTTGGGTCTCCCCACTGAGTAAAGAGCCTTGACAAGCTAAGGTAATTCCTGAAGACAAAGGAAATACAGACTCAGTAGTAGAAAGAGATACTTATAAATATCAGCCATGACTGGATGACCAGTTATGGAAACAAGGCCTGTAATTGCTACATGAATTTCTTCCTTATTTTGTTACAAATATGTTTCTGTGTATACGTACATACATTTAGCAAATAGTTTTTTTTATCTCCTTTCTTATCCCCTTATCATATAACACAAGATGTATTAACTATATATAGGTATTTAAGTGTTACTAATTTTACCTTATAGCATTTAAGGTATAAGATATCAGGAGAATAGACATTACTCAAGGATTTTAATTCCTCTCCTGGGAAGAAATTGTGTATTTTTTGGTTTTATGTAAGATACTTGTATCATGTTATGTGGAAGTGTGACCTTGTCTTTAAGATTAAGTACGGTTTAAATGGGTGTTAATGATGGTCTTTCTGGAAGACATTAGATTTGACTTGATGGACTGAGTAAAGAAGATAACCTTTGCCTAGGGCAGTATCTAGTCAGCAGAGGGCCGGTATAAAACAAAAAGGTGAAGAAGGTACAAATTGGTTCTCTCTGCTTGACTAAGTCATCCATCTGCCCTTGCTCTTGCACATCAGGCATCAGTGCTTTTGATTCTCCCATCCTAGGATTCAGACTAGGACTTATACCATCTGTTCCCAATTCTCAGTCCTTCAGACTCAGCCTGAATTACATCACTGCTTTTCCTAGTTCCTCAGCTTGCAGACTGTGGGACTTCCATAATCACATGTACCAGCTCCTATAATAAATCTCTTATCTATATCTTTATCATCTAATTTCTGCCTGTCTACCTCCAATGGGTTTTGTCTCTAAAGAGAACCTTGAATAATACACTCTCCTAGAGCACATACCCAGGTCCCTCCTGTCGTTATTATATCTGGCTGGCTTCCTGTCTTATGAGTTCTGTCCAGAAAATGTCCAGCCATTGTTATAACAAGAGCAATTGTGCAACCTAATGTATCTAGCAGGCAAGGAGAATGGACTGGAATGTGCATGCAGGAATAATGATGACTTCACTGTACTATTAAGTGGTGGTGGTAGACCCTGTTAAGTGAGCATGTGTACTGGGTGGTTGTTTGCATTTAAAATGACTGAGCAACTAGAGCAACAAATCTGCATCGAGATTGAACATTCCTCCATGGGATCTAGTGAGGTGATTCAGAAGGCAGCAGCTGTGGGAAATTAATGATTGGCAGCTTTTTAAGGACAATGCACTCATTCATGTATCATATCTCATAAAGTTTTTTTGCAAAATATCGAATCACCCAAGTGACTCAGCTGCACTAAAGCCCAGATTTGGTGCCTGACAACTTTTGGCTTCTCTGAAAACTAAAATCACCTTTGAAAGAAAAGATAGTTCAGATCATCAGTGAGATTCAGGAAAATAGGATAGAGTAGCTGATGGTGATTGGGGAAAACTGTGTGAGATCCCAAGGTGCCTACTTTGAAGGGGATTATGTACAATGTTTTTCTTGTATCTTCTGCAATAAATGTCTCTATCTTTCATATTACATGGCTGCATACCTTCTGGAGAGACCTCATATTCCAATATGAGTTTCAATTACCTCAGTGCTAGGAATCTTCTATAATACATAGTACTAGAAAACTTCTAACTAGGGTAACCAACCATTAATGCTGCCCACTATTATCCTAGTTTTAGTACTGAAATTCTGGTATCCCATTTAAGTACCTCATCCTTGGGCATACTGTGATGGTTAGCTATCCTAATTTATACCCCTTAGATTCTTAAAAGTGGTTTACAAAATGTGTATTAAAGTATTGTTTCAAATAGCAGCAGAATTTAAACCTACAGATAAGTATATTTTATTCTTCTTCCTATCCCAGTACAGTAATCCAAATAATTACCTGAACCATGTCAGGACACTACTGTAAATGCATGGAATGTATTAATATGGCCTTGTATCTTGATTTGTTTTCCCTTGACTCAAACTGGGCTCACCTAGTGCCCCGACTCACTCAATTCCTTCTTCCTTTGCTTAATTATTAAGCCCTCAGGACAATGAGAATTTAGTCATCATCCAGTAATCTTAGAATCAAATTCCTGGATCTATTGGCTATTGAGATAGAGTTTTCAATAAAACTAAACTGAACATGTTGGCCTCAGTTGTGTTTTAGTTCCAAACCCAAGAATGCAGAATGATCCCACAGGACAAATCCTTGTGAAATTGAACAGAAAAACTCCATGGCTGATATCAAGACCAAATGCAAAGATCAGCTACCCCCTACCCTAGCATCAGACAATCAGTAGAGACCACAACTTTAACTCTATTAAAGACCATGATTAATAGTTTTCCCTATATAATCCCTCTCCTAGAAGCCCTCAGGAAGCCAGGTATTTGAGTATGAGACCTGTGACCTTGGGCATAGTACCACTTTCTTATTAAAGTCTTACTTTCCTGGCTCCAAACTCGTTTGTATCTTATTAGGCTTTGATGCACATAGGCAAATGGATGCCTTCTGTCCAGTAAACCACCTACAGAATATTTTTATATTTAATTAGAATACAAGATGATATAATCATATGCAACAAATATCCCTTCTTTCCCTCAAAGCATTTCTTGTAGAATCTAACTTTATTGGAACACCCTTCATTTTTACTAACATAGATGCTGAAACACAAGCTGGGTAAAAAGCTCATTTGTTAAAATTTTGTTATTTTCTAATTGAAAATAAATAAGCTCCCCTAAAACAGTTTTGTCACTTATGTTTATAAGAAATATGACACTAAAGACTATAGTTTTAAAATTAATTTGTATGTCTCTACTTACAAACATAATTCATTACTCTGTTCTGGTCTATTGAATTATCCAGATATCTTACTTTCAAATATTATGTAATTCTATGTTCAATTTTGATCTAGTGTTGCTTTAGATCTTACATCATCTTACCAAAACATGTATTAATAAATGGTTCTGGAGATTCCATTCATATGTCACAAGCCATTTGTTTTTCAGTTGCCTGGTTTTATCACTTTTTAATGATTTGTCACGTGTCCTAAAAGACCATGCAATTAATCTTATATAGGTTCAGTAAATTACCCTGTAAATAATGTAACAAATCATTAAATTAAAAAAGCAAACTCAAAGCATTTAAAAATAAATCTATCATATTGCATTAAAAACCCTAAAGTATGAATGGCAGGAAACTAAGTATAGCAAGAATGAAAGGCATTTCCCATTTTATTTTAAATTAAGTTAATTAATTAATATTATTTATATTTTTATTTTATTATTTTTTTATTTATTATTTTTAGAGAGAAGGGCAGGGAGGGAGGAAGATAGGGAGAGAAGCAGCAGTGTATGCTTGCCTTTCACCTGCCTCCAGCTACAGACCTGGCTGGAGACTTGGCTTGCAACATGGTTATGTGCCCTGACTGGGAAATTGAACCAGTGACCTTTGGGTTCACAGACTGGCACCAATCCACTGAGCTGTACCAGCCAGGGCTGCATTTCACATTTTAGAAAGGGAAAGTAGTAAGTGTGAATATGTGAATTCTCTAAAAATAAGCAGGGAAAATTTTGTTTTTTTGAGACTTAATTTTGGCTAATAGAATAAGGCACTTTGATAGTTGCATGTGGTAAGCAAGGGCTCACTGGTTTCCCAATTTTAGGCTACAGTCCATTTAACTTCATTCTCAGTGTCTTTACAGTTTTTAAGGCAGTTTGCGTTGGTATTTTGTATGAGAGGTGATATATGTGTGAGCATATATGTTCTATTCCATTGATCCACATTTCCTCAAGACACCTTTTCTTTGTGGAAAAGTAAGTATTAACAGCATCAATGTTTGTTTAAGACAGAGCTCCTCAACATACTCAGAGACATTTTGGGTCAGATAATTCTTGGTTGTGAGGGACTGTCTGTCCTCTGCAATGTAGGAAGCTTAGTAACATCTCTAACCTCCACCCACTAGAGCTTGATAATACTCCACAGTTGTGACAATCCAAAAAAGACTCCAGCCAGTGTCATGTGTCCTTGTGTGGAGGGAAGGGGGTAGAATCATATGCCTGGTTCAGCACTACTGGGTTAGATTACTTAAAGTGTTATATTATTGGAAATAAATGTTAGATTTAGTTAGATTTAATGTTCCCTACATTTAAAATTATAATAGTTTCCTATGGCAAGTTAATGTAAATAATGGTCAAAATACAATTACATTATCTTTTCAAATTATGTCAGAATATTAGAAATGGTCTTCATACAGTTTTGATTATTGATCTGGTATCTGATTTTTATGACCCAGCTGGTAAAACAAGGTAATACAATGAGGAGGAATACAGGAAGGTTATTTATTATTTACCGTATGACAGCCTTTCTAGCAAGACTATATTTCATATCAATAAAGGCAAAACTGTGTAGATTCCCCACAAATCTATGGTTGTGAAATGATCATCAATGAATTTGAATAGATACTTGGTAATATGAGGTCTGTCCTGAAAGTATTGGTTGTGTAAACTGTTTTAATTATATTGACATTGGCTTGATACCTTTGGGACAGACATATATTGTAAATTAATTTTAGCTTGTATTTAAGGGTACTAGTTTTTCCCTGTTTGTAACACACTATAAGCTTCTAAAAGAAACTTCTTTTTTTCTATCCAGTTGCTTTTCACAGTGTTTCGAAACATAAATATTACTGCTTAAAAGTTTTAATGGCCTGACTTACTATGTAACATTGAACTGATTTTTAAAATAATATGAGCATTGCAGAACTGAAAGATCATAGTTCCATCCAGACCTTCCTCTAAACATTTATGTTACATTTCTTCACATTGAAAGTTCTATCTGTATATGGTTCAAAACACAATAGAAATCAAATATTATTTGCTTATTGTAATGTCTTTCTGATCTCAGATAACAAAATAGCTCTGAAGAGGAGAGTTGTAAATTGGGTAAAGCCTTTACAATCCATTAAAAAGGCTCCATTTTGCCCTATTCTGTTCTCAAGAAACAAGCATCTACTATCTCTACACCATCTATGAGTGTAAATAAAACAAGAAAAGTCTATATATAAGAAGCGATCTGAGGTATGGGAATAAATTATTTGACCTGCCTTTTTTTTCTTTTTTTTTTCTTTTTAAGATATAGTGAAGCTAGATCTGATCTTTTAAGAACTCTGGTAATGTAACATACAGAGAGGTTATCTCAATTTCCATTTGTGCAGTATCTAGATTCAAATAATTAACTAATAATTTGTTAGATATTACAAAAGTCACCATGTAGTCACCTTAAAGCCATGCTTTAAATAAAATTCACCTAAATATAAAATATAATTGGTAAACTACCCTATAGATTCTCAAAATAAAATGTCTAAATTAAATATTGATTCAAATTGACACATTTTTATTGACTGAAAAAGCACTAACTAAGGTTTGCAGTGCATTCAAGCATATTGCTAATTGCCTGTCATATCAGAATGAGAAATATCTGCATATTCATATTTGGTTGCAAAAAAAAAAAACCGTCCACAATGAATCTGAATTTTCTCAATGAGGAAAAAATACATACGTATATACACATAATGTATAAACACATATCAATGCATAAAATGTATATATATACAATGTAATACATTTAAGTATAAAATATGTGTATATATACATAAATCTGTGTATTTGTTGTTCTATATTCATTCCTCATCTATATCTATGTATTTATATCATCTGTGTTGACAGAGTTGGGGTAGGCACAGGAGGAAACTAATCCAAAAGACTAGAAGATTCTGGTACAACATTCATTCATCAAGAACTTTCTTTAGTTTTAATCCTTAGGAATTTTCAGAGTAAAGGTTTCCTTGATCTTTATAACTTTAAGAAGAACTGCATATTTATATTTCTATCTATCTATGTATCATCTATCATCTATCTTTTATCTATCTGTCTTCTATCTGTCTTCTGTCTATTTATCTATCATCTATCTATCCATGAATCCTTGTTTTCCCTAACTGAGTTTTTTAGCAATCTAGAGAACTGATATTTTGTAGAGCAGAGCAAACTTCAGAAGGTAGTGAAGATGATTTCATCCTTATTAGATTGGAACATCAACATATTTTCTATTAATCTGTATGAATTAAAATGGTCTTGAATTTGGAATCAAAAGACCTAAGCTTTAGTTCCTAATTTTCAAGATGATTTACATTCTGAGATTCAAAAGTTTTGTGAGGATGTCCACAAAACTTTTGGACATGATGGATGTCCATCTCATAAGAAATGAGATGCCACTTCTTTAAAGTGTTTTACTAGTATTAATTCTTCACATTAACTTATCAAGCTTATAGCCTAATAGCCTCTGAAATGTTACCTAGCTCACGCAGATTTCTTAAACTATATAATGATATATTATTTAATTCCCTTCTGGTAATGCTTTCCCTCCTTCTTGCAAAATAGCACCCACCCACCCCCCACACACAATGAAATTAAGAAAAAAGAAGGGGAAACAGTCCAATGTTCCAGTTTCTAAGAGGTTGAGCACTTCTACAAACAACAGTCAGAATAGGGAAAAAAGAAAATTAACGGTTCTCTGCTAATGACTCATATTAAGCCTCTTTGGTGGTCTAAAGAAATGGATTACATCTTTTTATCATTTCTTCCATCTGCCTGTCACAGAACTACTAGGGTGATTGCTAGTTTTGTTGTTAAAAATGTCACCCCAGTTTTTTTCAAAATCTTTAAAAGTAAACACAGGAAAAGTGGTGTATACCTGTCATTTAGATCAAATAAAACAAAGGTCGATGGAAATACATTTCTCCTTTGAAGAGGCTCCCCTGCTGATTTTGTTTATCAGAAAATGGCAAGTTTTTGTTCCTAATGGACTAAAATTTAAATAAAATCTGACCCTGGAAATAAAAGCAGCCATTATGATGAAATAAAATTATATACTTTGGAGGAGAAATTGAATTAGAATGCTGGCTTTCTTTGGTCAAATTCTTTTACATAAGGAAATGAGTAAAAAAGAAAAAAACTTCTGGATAAAATGAGCTTTTTAAAAATCAATAATTGTTTCAAATTTACTTAAAAACTTGTTCCAGACTTCATAAAGTGTCATAAATTGTACTGAATTTTGTATATTTCCTTTACACAAGAGTTTAACCAAAGTCAAAGGACAAACTTGTTTGCACTTTGATAGTTTTTTTTAAACAACTAAAATTCTCAAAAGAATCAAAAATTTGATATGTTAAGTCTAACAATTCTTTAAAAAAATGTAATCACTTAAAGATCAAATGGCACTGGCAAAATTACTTGAAAAGTGAAGAAAATAGTATATCCCTTAAAGGATTACATTTGATTTTAACTAAATTCCTCTGAGAGGAAAATAAAAATAAAAGAGAAGCTCTTGTATTCATATAATTTCAGCAACAGTTTATCTTAAAATTTTGATGGTGAGCACCTCAGACTCACCACCCTTTTTTGTAGTTTGCTAGCTTTGAAAAAAATTATTTTTATTTTAATCACGTTCAGAAGAATAGTTCTGAGTTGATGAAATTTAATATAGTAAGACAATTTTTATACTGAAACGCTTACTCTAAAGCCCTGGCTGGTGGCACAGTGGATAAGTCTGGCCTGTGAACTCAAATGTCTCTGGTTTGATTCCCAGCCAGGGCACATAACCAGGTTGCAAGCCAGGTCTCCAACCAGGTCCATAGCTGGAGACAGGTGAAAGGCAACCACACATGGATGTCTCTCTCCCTTTCTGCCTCTCTCCCTTCCTCTCTCTCTAAAAATAATTAACTAATTAATTAAAATAAAATACTGTTACTTTAAATTTAATTCATTTTGAAAACAATCAAAGTGTATATTTGTGCCATGAATAGGAATGTTTTTCCTTAGAATTGTTAATATTAGTTGTCATAGAGAATGTAGAAGTAATAAAGTCATGACCTCTGCAGTTAGAGAGCTTTAAAGAATATCTAGTCCAAGTCCTTTTTTTTTGGGCGGGGGGGGGGGGGGGGGGGG
>PVIW01002476.1:0-89691 GCA_004026585.1 Noctilio leporinus | reverse complement strand
CCGCAGAATTGCAGGCTCCTTTTACAATGTTTTCTCATAAGGCTGTGTTGAGGACCCAGTGAAATAATGTTTCAAAAGTTACCTAAGAAATGGTCAGTAGAGTTATTGAACAGGTATTTATGGAGTAAATAAAATGTATCAGACTTTTAGTCTAGGTAACGGGGGTATTGCAGTGAAAAATATATAGTAGTTTTGTTTATACTGTTATAGAACTTACTCAAGGTTTGGGAGAGCCTAGACAGAACAATAGTAAAAGAGATAATTTTAGAGCCAGAAAAGTACTAGATGGACCTGGAACTAGATGTAGTGTTAGAGTATAGGGACAAGAAGACACTTTCCATCAAGAAGATGTCTCTCAGATGGAGAGTCATACACAGGATGTGAATGACAAAATGTGTTAATTGAATTTGAGTTGAGCATGGATTGGAAAAAGAAGTTATGGTAGCCATTAGTATTTTTATAATTTTAAATCTATGAAATTCCAGAACAGCATTGTCCATCATGCTATTATTTCCTTAAAACAAAGTACAAAAGTATTTATGCATTGAATACTGTTTCAGATTTTTTGCTTTCTTTTCTTTTGATATAAATCAGGTAGTACTTGAAGTTAGACAAAGAACATTGTGATGGCCTGTAAGTTCACTGTGTTTAATTATTGAAATTAGATAATAAGATTTGATGATATCAGAAGTAGTCATTTTGAGTCCTCATTTGAAAAGACATATCTTTTTGGTCCCTGGAAGAATAGATTATAAAAGACATTCCCATAAAGTTACTACTAAAAGACATTTACATGATGTATTCAGTATCTCGAAGATAGGAAGTATTAAAAGATCACCCGGTTTCTTCCTTTCTATTTTTAATTAATTCATTGAGAGAGTGCGTCCATGGCTAGTTTAGCAAAGTCCAAAGACAACAAGATAGGCTTCGGAGTGACATATGAATAGCCCAGATAAACTCAACTGTGAAGTTTGACAGTATTTAAAATGAAGTATTGAATACAAGCCCACACCAGTTTTAGGGTTTATGCCCCCAACCTGTTTTATTCCTGTATCTTAAGGAATCTAATGACTAACAATAATTTTTTTCAAGAGTTTTGAGCCCTGCAGGAATATTCAAATTCTTATTTTGGCATAGCAGAGAGAGAAGATTGCTAAATGGGATTATCCTGAGATAAGGGAAAGGTTTGAAAAGCAAAGAAACCAATTATACCTTGTTTCTTGCAGAGAGGAAACAACACAATTCTTGGAGAACAGGCAATCTATGCACTACCACAATGCAGGATTCAAAATTATGTTTTGTTTTCTCCCAGGAGTTTTGTTAAGAAAATGCAGAGAAAAAAGGCATAAGCTCCATACACCATGGAATATATTTAATCTGCTTTAGAGAAAGAAGGCAGAAGGTACTGATAGTCCGCAGTACTAAATGTTTACTAGCACAAGAAAAGAGCCTCCTCACCTCTGTGACCAGAGTTGTTTGATGACTTTAATCTATAGCTTATGCATTCCTTAGGATTCACAGAAAACATCACAACTAATCCAATTAGTTAATGCCTGAAGTGCCTTCCCTGTGGATTCTGCTGGTTTCCAAAGTAGTTTCTCAAAACCCAGTATTTCATCTGCTTGTACATCTATTCTCCTTGTGTGCTTCCAAATTGGTTGTGCTTGGATCACTTCAAAGTGGACCGCCCTTCTCTCCCCACCCTGACTCACAAGACCCTTTCTTAATGATTAGATTCCTAGGGCCAACATTTTAAAGCACCACCACCACCCTTCTGTGCGCTCAGTTAACACATTTTCAAATGCCAATTGGCATATTTGTCTTCCAGTGGGGTAATTAGGCATGCAAATGTAGTAATTGCACATGCAAATTTCCCAGCCCAAAAAGGATGGGAGGTTTCAAAACTCATCCCAGAGTGGTCTTTCAGCTATTCTCTGGAAACTCATTTAATTCGAACACTCAGTATGCAGTTCTAACTTACGTTTTTCTTTGGCTATTTCTGTGACTTTTGTATTTTTATATTTCAGAATTTTATCTTTAATTTTAAGATGTATACTTTTCTCTCTCTTCTGCATTTAAAACCCTTCACTATCAACCAAATGGAGCTGGGGCATAGCTAAGGAGCGTTTGTAGTAGGTGATCAGGATTTGTGTGAGGTGTGAGCTTTCAAACTCTCTAAGGAATTGCTGTGTGGGTTTAAAAGCATAACTGTGCAATGAGTATCCAGAACCAAGAGTTCACTTTCCAGCTCTGCCTCTGGTTCTATAACCTTGAATGAGACTGTCTAACCTAAGTTACAGTTTTCTTATTGTAATGAGGGGGAGTTTTATGGTTGTCTTGGTTTGTTCTATATCATCTTTCAGTTCACTCAACACTTAAAAAGAAATCTGTGAACTGAAAAATAAAGGTCATAATTTCTAGTTTTTTTTTTTTTTTTTTTTTTTTTTTAAATGAAAGTCTGAATTTCTCAGCAGCACATCAAGAAATCCTCTAGGTTGCTGGGTTTCTGACCTTACCAGTACTTAGGCTTTTCAGGCATTTCAAATGCTCTTCCACCCAAACATCATCTCCTGACCTACCGAGTCATCTGTTTTCTGTTCTTTGGGTGTTTACATACTTGTTTGGTCCTTAATAATTGCTCAAGGGAAGAACCTTCCTAATAGGTTTTGGTGTCAGTTAGTAACTGTGCTTGGATGTTGCATAGATACCTTTGTGAAATATAATCTTAAAGATCAGTTGTTCCTAATTTCTTATTTTGCAGAAAGATAAATAAAGGCTCAGTTAACTAGTTTTTGTTTGTTTGTTTGTTTGTTTGTTTGTTTTTTGCTATTTTTGTTGTTTTTTGGCTCAGCTTGTTCTTATCTTACAAGGCAATTACTTCTAGATCTTCTATTTCTTTAGGGGTTATATATTTTCATAGGGTTTATTTTTATTGTTTCAGCCTGAGTACAGATTTTAGGCTATTTTTGTCTTATTGTATCTTCTGCATCACTAGCTTCAAAATGTTAAGTCTATCCTGGATCAGAGATGCTCAAATAAACTCAGACATTACAGAAACTGTTATTTTAGTTTACATAATTTCTGTTGTATTAAACATTCATATTTCTCATACTAATAACATGAATTTAAAAAGCTGTTCAAATTTTAATTTTATTTGTATTTATTTACTTATTTAAGATATTTTATTCACCATTTTCAGAGAGAAGGGGAGGGAGGGAGGAAGAAAGGGAGAGAAGCATCAATGTATGGTTGTCTTTTACCTGCCTCCAGCTAAGGGCCTGGCTGGAGACCTGGCTGGCAACCTGGCTGGGAATCAAACCAGCAAATTGTGGGTTTGCAGGCTGGTGGCACCAATTCACTGAGCCACACCAGCCAGGGCCAAATTTTAACTTTAAAGTGTATGTAAGACATTTAGACAGCTCTAATTTGAACTTTCAAAGAACATTTGCATTAATGTTATTCTAGAGTTTTGTACTAATGTAAAACGCTGTTTGATATATGTCTACTGAATGGAGAAAACCCACTTTTATAGTAGCTGTTTTTATCATGTTTTTTAAAAAACTAATGGCCTCTACTCCAGGTTCTCTTTTTACAAATCTTCTCTAGCTATATCCAGTGAATAAATGGGCTTAATAGAAGAATAGTGGGTAATCTGAAAGATACAAATTGAAAAAAAATGTGGGAGACTCACAGCAGTTTCCTCACATTGGGGTCACAAGGTCTCAGACTCTTTCTGAGTATGTTTTGTTCTTCTCTCTTCCAAATAGTTTTCTCTGCAGCCCCATCATCACACTTCAATGACAGTTTGCAGTGATTTTGCACATATTATCTTATATGCACTAGTCATTCATCTTCTCCTTGTCTTGTTATTCTGATTTTCTGCTTGCCTTCTCTGGCCTCCTTGCTGGTATTTCTGGAACATGCTGGAGATCCCTCTGCTTGGACTTTTTTCTATTATTTTTGCTTAGGTAAACCCATCCTATGTCCTTCAATTTCTACTCAAATGTCATCTTCCCAAATTGAAATTGTGACTCACTTCATCCACACTACAGCAATTCAAACTCTCCTATCCTGTTTGTATTTTCTTTAGAATTTATTACTTTTTTATATATATTGTCTCATGTCTTATTTACTAAGTGTATGCTTTATCATCTGTCTCTCCCACTAGATCATGAGCCCCCAAGGGTTGCATCTTTACTCTTTTATGTGCTAATGTGTCCTAATGGCTTAGAAAGGTGTCTAGCACATAGCAGGTTCTCAAAGAATGTTTAATGAAAAAGGAACAAATGATGTAGTCTTTCTGTTTAACTCAACACTACCTTAGGAATTCAGAACACCAACAACTGTCACCTAAGTTTAAATTATCAACTGCAAAAATATAATATTTGTTCTGCCCAGTCAGTGGAAGTTATTTTTCCTTATGTGTTCACTTGTGGTCAAATCTGAAGCTAAAATAACTGAATTTTTTTGGCCATGCAGATAGGGATATATGTAGTCTGAGAAGTAGGTTGTGAGAAAGAGAAGATTTTCAACCCACCTGCATTTATTTTCTGTCAAATTTCTCTATTACACTAATTTACTTATACACATTCCATTTGACTTGAGATATTAAAACAGGGATGAGGACTCACTAAGTCAGTGTTTTATTTTAATGACAGAAGCAAAATAGTTCAGGAAAGAACTTGAGATGATTTAGTTGTAGCAATGTGTATATTGATTTGGATTCATTATTATTTAAAATGTTCTAGATTTTTTCAAAGAGCATTCACTTGGAAATTGAGAACTTTAGGTTCTTACTTTTGTTCTAACACATTGTGATCTTGTACAAGTCCTGTCACTTTGCTGGCTCTCAGTTCCTTTAAAGGTAAAATATGAGTTTTAGATCCTATTATTGTATGATACCTATAATTCTATGGCTTATATCATTCTTACAAAGGAAAAAAACACAATTATTTCAGGCAATTTTATGAACTAAATAAATGAGTCAAATAATTTGTGTGTTGACATATAACATGTAAGATATCTATTTACAAAACAAGAGTTGTCCCCTGTCATCATCACCTTGTTATGATAAAGTAAAGCACAGCAATGGTGCCACTTGAAGAACTGGTCCGATGTTGATTTCATCAGTGGTTTTCTTATTATTCTGATGTGTATGCAGTTGACTTTGATGTAGTTGATATTGAACAAAACTAAACATGTGCATGTAGAGTAAAATGGAAGAGGAAATAAACATAGAAAAGAGAGATACATATATTTTTAAAAAATTTAATAGCTTATTCAACATGGCTCTTACTGTAAAAATCACTGAATATACATTGTTCCTCCATCTAGATTTTAATGTCTTAGACTTATTCTGACTTTAATTTGGAACATCACCCTCAAGTGTGTCGGTCACAGGTATGTTAATAAAAATGATTAACTCACAGAATATGTTATAACTTTTAAATTGCTTCTCCATTCCTTGATCTGTTTCTTTAAAGACATCTTAACTTAAATTACTTAGAAAATCTGAAAGTAAAATTTATAGTTAAAGCTTACCCATAAACTGACACTCAAAGAAAGAGGGGTGAAAATATTTATATTGAAGTAAAATGAAAGGTAGTAATACCTTACATAGAAAAAAAAGCAGTCATATAGTCATAACACATTTCAAAGGACACATTCCATCATAAAAAATATAATTCATACATACAACTAAAAACATTACATCAAAGTACATAAAGAGCACCAATTAAAAGTACAAAAAGAGCTAGTTAGGATGGAGGCATAGGTAGACACACTTCGCTTCCTTGCACAACCATAGAATTACAACTTATTTCAAAAACAAGCAAAAAGCAGCAGCATCAGAAAATTGAGCTATATGGAGGTCTGACCACCAAAGTTTTAACTCAGCCACATTTATTCAGATGGGTAGGAGGGACAGTGCATCTTGGACAAGCAGCAGTGGTGGGGGAATGAACAGTCCCTTATGTGAACCCAAGAAGAGCAACTGGATAGGCACCAATTGCATACAAAAGTGGGTGAAGTGACTAGAAATGGGCTGAGTGCCAGGCAGGTCACCAGAAGTCAGGCAGTAGCACTGTCCCCTTTCCATATATTGTAGTTAATTTTTCACATTTGCCTCTCGAAACCTAATATATAGGCACTAAGGTTTTGCCACTTTGGGTGCTTCTTTGTGAGCGCTCCTGTGTCACATTAAATGTACATTAAATAAATTTATATACTAAAAGTATTGCTTGTGAATATCTCTTACATTCTTTTCTTTAGCCTTTCAGTGAATATTTATTAAGGCCTAAGTAATAAGTATCGGAGACAGCTATATAAATAATAGAAAATTTTTACCTTCTGAGATTTTCCATTCTAGTAGGTAAGTCTGAATTGCAAATAAAGAAAAATAATATATATATACACATACATATGTATACATATATACATATGTGTATATATACAGGGTGTGTACGATCAATTGGCAATAACTTTGCATCTCCTTATTTCATGTGTTTCTTATTAATTTTGAAAAACTATGTTTCAAAGGCCATTTAACATCATTGTTTCAGTATAAAGTATTAATTCTGAGAGCAACCATCATGTCGAAGGAATACAATGTTAGAACAACCATATTTTATGGACTGTGTGCAGGGCCAACTGCTAAGGAAATTGTGCACTTCAATAACATCACTTATGTACAGTTTACAACATAAAGAAGGTGTATGATGCTGATCCTGATGTCACCACACCAACAAGGAAAATGCATAAGGTATGCAAGGATCACACAAGTCCAGATATTGTACACAGAATCCAGGAGATCATCACAGAAGATCCAGGATGTTTACTTTGACATTTTGAGAGAAGTAGTTGTACCATGGACGAAACAAGTTGCAAATGGATAACATCATTTGCTCTACCAACAAGATGGTGCACTAACACATAATGCCAAAAAGGTACAAGAATTTCTCAATGTCAATGTTCCTTAATTCTGCTCAAAGGAAATCTGGCTGCCTAGTTCACCAGATGCAAATCCTTTAGACTATTATGTATACAGCATTTGTGAGATAGAAGTTAATAAACAACCTCAGTCCAATAAAGAGGCTGTTAAAACTAAGATTGAAAATATTATGATGTCCATGGATAAAGAAAAGTTAATTAAAGTGTGCTCAAGATTCCAAAGTTGAATTGAGTGTATTATTGCAGCAAATGGAATCATTTTTGAACAATTTTAAAAATAATGACTATGTTTATGTATTTATATATAAGAATAAATTTATTTCAAAATATAACACTTTGTGGTATGTTGTTTATTTTACTAAAATTTTGCTATTTTTTCACACACACCCTGTACATATATATACACATACACACATACATATATATACATACATACATAAGTTTGGGATCATTAAAGAAGGAATAGATTATTCAACTTTTTTTTAACCATATGCCAAACAGAAGGGATGATGATTTCTCAGAGTTAATCATGTAGATGACAGAAGCCAGGACTGGCTAATCTAGACAAAGGGAAGGGCTATTTGGAGGTGTTTACTATGAGCCAGGTCAGTATTCAGCATCTCAATGCATGGAGCAAGGAGGAGGTGGTGGGATGAAGGGCAGGAAGCACCCACTGACAAAGAAGTAAGCAAAGAGTTCACTGTGATCTTTCAGAAGGGAAATTCTGATCAATGGATTAACTTCCTCAGATTTACATTTTTAAAATATCACATTGGCAAGATTACATTTTAAAAGTATCACTTTAGGTCCTACCCCTAGTAGAGCAGCCACAGACCAGTTTAGAACATTGATGAGCCCAAGCTTTGCCCACAAAAGTGCTAGCTGGAATCAGTGTTCTTTTTGTTGGGAAAAATTTTTAAATAAAAAATAAGTAAAATCAAAAGTTCAGAATAGTCCCATCTCCAATTTGCTGTAATTCCTATGCATGCATGGCTTACATTTCATTGTTTAAAGTGATTTTGTTAGATCTTATTTTTTTAAGACTCATAAATTATAATAATTGCAATTGTACTAAAGTTTATTTATAAAACATATATAAGGTACATTATTTTCATCAACATACCTATTATATTTTAGCCAAAAATGACATAAAAAGCCTTATTATTATCCTATTACTAGAATTCCTACTCTTGGTTCTCTCTTACCTTGGCATCCATAACAGAGCAATCACCTCTTACTTTATGTGACTCAAGTTAAGTTGCAGAACAGAAGTTAAAAATAGGCTGACCTGTCATCACCTGAACAACAGCTCCAAGGAGTTATGAACATCATTCAGGGGAAGCTGGGGGAAATACCACATTAGGTTTGCATTTAACTACAGTAACATACTCTAGTATATTTTTAATCCAACACTTTTTGTTCTTCACTATTCTGGTCTTTCCCCAGTGTGCCTACTATAAAGCAGGTTAGCTTTGTAATTTAAGAAGAGTCATTGCATGGAACCTCCCTCAACTAATTGTACTGTGCATACAAAAAAGAGACCAACCCCTGTTCCAATTCATCTCAACTCTATCTCTTAACTTGAATAAAATTTCCTATTCCCCTAAAAAGCGAACATACAAACAAAACCAGTCACATTGTCAAACCAAAACATTTTTGGCTAGCTTAGTGACATTCAGGAATTGCTAGTGATGCTGATGATGCTCTTATTGTTGATGATGGTGTTGATGATGATATTGCCATTCTAATGCAACCGGTTGACCTTATGCTACATTTTGGTGCATGTCTTCTTCAAAATTCAATGTAGTGAGCATCCATGAGTATGCTCAAATGGTTATACAGCCAATTATGAAAACATTTCTCTTTGAACTCTTAGCTGTAACAACATAATACAAACATACCAATTGAATGCTTCCAACTTTTAAACCCAGGGTACATTATTATCACAGGTTACAACTTTTTGACAACTTCTTAATTTGCACCTACCATAAATTGGATACAAACAATCAAGTTAATATTCCCTTCTGCAAAGCCAAATATTTCCCACTGTGTTTCCCTCCTACAGTATTGTATATATGCCTATGTGTACACTTGCACATTGTTTAGTTTGGTAATTCATTTTACATCTTTGTTTTCCTCCTATTGTAGAAGATACTTATTGGAGTGAAGCCCTCTTTACAGACATAAGACCTCCCAAAGAGCCTGGAGTGGTTTGGCAAAATAAAATCCCAGCTTGCTGTTCAGTGGGGCTTTGGCAAACTAGCATAACTCTAATTGTATCTTTCCACTAGTTTACCCCATCCACCTCCCCTTCCTACACCACCTCTCCCCTTCTTTCCAATACTCTTTTGTGTGTACTGAAAAAAAAAATGTTATTATAATGAGCACTGTATGTTTACAATGAGTTTTAGTGGATTTGGTAGCCAAAAAGATGTAGATATTTTATTAGCAGTAGCTTTCCAGTGGAGATAATATTTATAGAATGGGGCTGCTTGTTTGTATTTTCAAAGATAAATAAAATGAATAATATCCAAACATGATAATCAACATGTCAGTTTCCAAGTACATTGGCATTTAGCATGAGTGCTTGCTACATATTTATTCTGTAAAGAGCAAAGGATAGGCATTAATAGAAACTCCCTGGGGAATGGCGTTTTCAACATTATTTCAATATGAACAGTCTTCTTTTGTTTATAGCAGGTATAATATAACCATAGGAGGAAAATGAAAAATTACAAATGCAAGCAAAGCTTTTATCAAACCTTTTTGGCATGACAATAGTTCTGTACCTTTTATGCTGTCATTTTATTTTCTGAGTAGTAGAATACATATGTTTGAAAATGAATTTTCAAGTATTTCTCTTATCTTCTGCTCTGCATTCTCTGGGGCTCTTTTAGCATTTGTTTACTAACCTGATTTTTAAAATTTTTTGAGAAGTCCACATAATGTCTACCCCTCCTGATTTTTTAGATTCATTTATATGTGTGTGTTTAAATGACCTGAGATATAAAGAGGATTTAAAGTTTCTGATATCTTAGCTTTGTGACTTTTATTAGAGTCATGTACCCTGACCTCATGTGTGGCATGTGGTAAAGCATCGCTACTCAAAAAGTCTGCTCTGGTTGAGGAACCAGGCTCTGCCACATCGCATCTGGAAGACTTTCAGAATAAAGTTTATATAATCTTTAATCTGTGGATGTGCAAAATGGGAATACACCTCCTCCAATTGTGAGGCTTGATGGAGATGATGAAGTCCAGTGCCTTTCACCTAGCAAGCCTCTCTACATGTTGACCTCTTTATTCATCAGCCTTCCATCCTCCACCCTGCTTGATGGAGGGTTTGGGTGAACTTAGAATGGTGATAGCACTGTTATTATCTGTTATTATCCAGGGTAATGTTTAAGGCCTAATGTTCTATCCCTGGGAAAGTTACTGTGCAAAAGAGTTTTGCCATGGCAGGCTGGTAAATAAATCTTTAATAACCAGCTGTGGAAGGGGGAAAGACATGGCGGGATTGCTGTTTTGCACTGTTAGCTGATTTTTATCATGTATACACCTGCCTAGGTCAATTTCAAGCTATTAATTTGATAGCTCTGCACACAGAGCTTGTAAGAGATGCACAGTTGCCCATCATTTTTACAGTATTTCCATCACGCGAGATCATAGATAACAGTGAAATGCAGTAAAAATAATTAGGAATTGGCCCTGGCTGGTGGCTCAGTGGATGGCACTGGTCTGCGAACCCAAGGGATGCTGGTTTGATTTCCCAGTCAGGGTACATAACCAGGTTGCAGGCTGTCTCTGACCAGGTCTGTAGCTGGAGGCAGGTGAAAGGCAACTATACATTGATGTTAAAAAGACAAAAAAAAAAAAAAAAAAAAGGAATTGATGAGTTGTACTTATTACATTTTTTGTAACGGAGGTTATTTAACTAAAATTTATATAATTTAGTTATAGTAATTGTTGCATTTAACAACTAGCTTACAAAATTCCTGAAAATTTCACTCCTGTTCTCACAAGCCAGTGCCAGCCAACTTCATCATACCTCTCTGCATGTTTACCAGCAAATCCCCAGTCCTTAAAAGTTAGCAACCCAAGATAGAATGGAAGCCAAGCAGTCCCCTAAGGAGAGAGTGCAATGAAGCAAGGGATAAGTAAATCATTTACATGTGCAAACAGTCAAGTTAATGTTAAGTGGCATAGTGCTAAGTATTGAGAATGTGTGTGTAGATACAATGACCCCACTGGGAAATTACTACCTCCAACTAATTAGTTCAGGATAGATCCCACTGGCCAAGGTGAATCCCAAGGGAACTGGCCTTCTTGAAAAGACCCTATGGAATATTCTGACTCCTTTGCCCTGGAAGAGTTTGAGGGCAGGGTGTTCAGCCCATTAATTTAAATCAGTCTGTGTCCAAGGGGTTATGTCGTAGGGTTTCGGATCTTGAGGATGGTATTTTAATTTGTTGTTTTAATAAATTTAATATTTCTATTGGTATCTCTGAAACTTACTCTGCTTGTTGATCTGTTGTGTTTTGCCTTGCGCTTGTGCTTATATGTGTATTTATAATGCAAATTGCACTTTGTTTATCAATCAATGCAAACTGAATAAGCAAATTTATTATTTTTTATTTTTGAAAAAATGCATATTAACATAAATAAATGTTAAGGGAATTTAAATAAGCCTACTTCACAGAGGATCAGGTATTGGTTTTTATTATTTAATTCTTCTGAGACATTTTCCTAGATCATACTGGACGGACACTCAAACCACCTGTCTTCCATGATGATGTTGCTTAATTTCACAGCTAGGTAATTTATCTTTTTCTGGATGTAAGTTTCACCTCCCAGGGTTACAAACTATATCCAGACCAAGATAATTGATGACCTTATTACCACTATTTGAGCTCTGCTAGTAGCATGCTGAGACCTATTTCCTTGAGGCATAAACCTAATGACCCACCCCTTCTATCCTGAACTCCAGTAGAGATTTCAATGTCTGTAAATCATAATGAAAAAAAAAAGTTGCAAAATGATTTTCTATAAAAAGAAAATATATATGTATTAGTACATACCCATTTGCTTGACTGGTAAACTGTTGTAGAAAAGTTGCACTTGAAAAGGATTCTGAAGCTCAGTTTTTATATTCTGCTTCAAATATTTACACAATACTGCTTTTTCCTATGATTACAAAGGGATAAATTTCCAAATTCTTTTTAATTTTAATTACTTGTTCATTGTTTCTCACTTTTTAACCTTAGTTTGATTGGATAGCATGTAAGAGTGTTTTTAGTTCTCTTTGTATTCTCACTGTGAGGCAAAAAGTGTATTTCCTTTGTAAGTATTCTGAATTTCTTTCAAGTATATAGAGCTCCCTTTAGTTATACCTAAGGAAAAAAGTATACCAAATTCCCATTATTTTACTGAATCCTTCTGATCACATCTGTTATAACCATTTTTTAGTGGATAAATGTACTAGGTTTGAGATGATTTACTATTTTATAAAAGATATTTTATTTTTTAAACTCAGGGAGTCTGAGATTACCTAGTACCCAGTCTTCAATGTGTATGTGATAAATTTGACACTCAAGAGAGCCAATATTCCAATCAAGGTCATAAAACTGTTTAATAAAAACATCTGCAATTTGAACAAAACCTCTTGATTGCACTGTCCTAGTTTACATTGTCCAAGCTTCCAACTGTCTTTCCCCAATGAGATCTTCATAGGGGCTGTTCTTTCGGCCTGGAGAACTCCTGCTCCTGAATGCTGCTCACACTCAAGTCTTACCTGGAGGACTCTACCCCATAATTCTACATCCAGTTTCTTTGTATTTTTTCTTTACAATACTTTTTACCATTTGTGATTCTTTTTCTGTTGTGTTTGCTTGTTTAACTTTTATTGTCTCACCACATTCACTCTAAGCGGCATATCAGCTAGACCAATGTCTAATTAGTTCATATCCCCATATCCAGACTCCGTCCCAGTACAATAAATAGGTAAATGAAGGAATGAACACATAAAAGGAAGGGAGAAAAACTGGATGAAGGGGAGGAGAGAAAGAGGGAAGGAGAAAAAGGAGATAAGGAATGAAGGAAGTATGGTTAAATAAAATAAGAACCATAAGTTTTACATTAAATTATGGGGTAAGAATTGAATGCATTTCTACACAGAAGTAGGGGATGTCAAGGGATGTAGGTGTGTCTAATATTAAACAATTGAAATGATTATTTAAACTAGTTAACTTCCATCGTATAATTGCCCACATTAGAAATAGCAATGCCTGGAAAATACAATGCCTCTTTCTCTATTTCCACAGAGGGCAGGCTCAATAAACTATTAACAAGAAATTTTGTTCCTAAACTTAGACTTGCACCAGAGTCTATGTCAAACAGAATCTAAGCAGTCATTCTAAATGGGTCTATGAAAACAATTTGCCATTTTTAGTCCACTCGACACCACTGAACAGTGTTGTTTTGTTTTTTTCAGTTTGCTTTTGTTTATCTTTTTGTCTGTCCATTTTTAGAAAGATGGTGAACTGTAGACAAAAAGACCTGAATTATTTAATAATAGTCATTAAATAATATAAGTGAAGTGTATGTAGAACATAGTGAATAAATAACCATGAGTTTCAGACACATGCATATTCCAAACCATTTATTCTGCTTACCTATATATCCTATTATGGGATAAGAAGAAAGAAAACTTTAGTGCAGGTAATTGTAAATTAATTATAGAAAGTTCAAAATTCAGTAACTGAATATATTTATAAAACACACATGCACATACAAAATCAGGTTGAATTATAAATCTATGGTACTTTGTTATTTAAGACCTATGCTTTTCTGAATAAGCAAAAATATTGGGCAGAAAATATTTTCCTTTGGTACCTTACTTCTTTTCTCAACAAGCAACCTCTATAAGATTTGTGTTTCTTCTTCCTGTTTTCTTAATTCTGGTGGAATTCAAGAAAAAACTTTCTAAAATCCATCATTCTAAGAGTAGAGCTGCATTTGCCATACCATGCTTCCAATGAAAACACCTTTTGAGATTTTGCTCTCCTCTGGACAATTTGTTTCCTTAAATAATGCTATTTGCTAATATTATCTGGTCCTAAAAGATTATATTTTGTCTTCCTGTTAAGGGAGTTGTTTCTATTTTTTAATTATTTTTTAATTTCTTATGATTAAATATATTATATATGCAAAAGGATATATATATATATATATATATATATATATAGCATATACCTGCAGCAGAATATTAATAATAAACATTCAAATAAATAAAAATATATAAATGGGTTTCTATGCAGCCAGTACCCAGATTCATAAAAAGAAAATAACCCAAACTTTAGAAGAATGCTATGGATTCCTTCTTCAGTTTCAGTTATGACTTTTTTCTGCATTTGTGTTAAACCTGTATTTTTAATATTTTTACAGTATATATATATATGTATACTCAAAAAACTACATGTTTACTTTTTAATCAGCTTTATCAAGGCATAATTTACATATCATTAAAACCTCCCAAATTAAGTTTACACTTTGCTGAGTTTTGATTAACAAACTCAATATATCACTATGTCAAGATGTTGAATTTATTCTTCACCATGAAAAGTTCCCATGAGCCTTTTTGTCAACTATCTTCTGTGCCCATCCTTCACCCTGGCAAGATTTGATCAATTTTCTATCTTTCTAGTTTTTCTGCATCTAGAATATCATACGCAGGGACTAATTCAGTTATGTTTTTTGTGTCTGGCTTCTGTTGCTGTACATAATACCTCTGAGATTCATCCATATTGTGTTTATCTGTAGTTCTTTTTTTTAAATATTCATTCATATTTCATTATATGAATATGCCAATTCATTTGCTATTTTTCCTTTATTAGTTGATAGACACTGGTGGCTTTATGTTATTTTTTAAGTATATTTTATTGATTATGCTGTTATAGTTGTCCCAATTTCTTTTCCCTTTGCTCCCCTCCACCCAGGAACCCACTTTCCCCGCCATTATCTCACCTCCCTTAATTCATGTTCACAGGTCATACATACAAATTCCTTTATTTCACACTTTTTAAAAAATGTTGTTGTTGTTGTATTACATCCATCCCCTTTTTGCCCTTTTTTATATTATTCTTAACTTCCCCCTTTCTATCTTGTACCCACCAGTTATGTTTCCTAATCCCTGCATCATTTCTCCATTTCTCTCCCTTTCCACTCCCAGCTGATAACCCTCCCAATGATCTCCATACCTATGATTCTGATTTCATTCTGATTGTTTGTTTAGTTTATTTTTGTTTTTTAGATTCTGTTATTGATAGTTGTGAGTTTGTTATCATTTTAATGTTCATAGTTTTTTAAAAGATTTTATTTATTATTTTTAGAGAGAGGGATAGGGAGAGAGGCAGAGAGGGAGAGAGAAGCATCAATGTACAGTTGCCTTTCACCTACCTCCAGTTATGGACCTGGCTGGGGACCTGGCTTGCAACCTGTTTATGTGCCCTGGCTGGGAATCGAACCAGCGACCTTTGAGTTTGCAGGCCCGTGCCTTATCCACTGTGCCACCAGCCAGGGATTGATTTTTTTTCTTAAGTAAGACCCTTTAATATTTCATATAATAGTGGCTTAGTGATGATGAAATTCTTTAGCTTTACCTCGTCTGAGAAGCACTTTATCAACCCTTCAATTCTAAATGATAGCTTTGGTGAATAGAGTAATCTGGGTTGTAGGTCCTTGCTTTTTATTACTTTGAATACTTCTTGCCAGTTCCTTTTTGCCTGCAAAGCTTCTTTTGAGAAATCAACTGATTGTCTTAAAGGAACCCTTTTGTAGGTAATGCACTACTTTCTATTGCTGCTTTTAAAATTCTGTATTTATCTTTAAACTTTGGCATTTTAATTATAATGTGTCTTGGTATAGTCCTCTTCGGATCTAGCATGATTGGGGTTCTCTGTGTTTCTTGGACTTTACCAAATATAATGAAGTTTTCCCCAAAATAATGAAGTTTTCCTTCATTATTTTTTCACACAAGTTTTCAGATTCTTCCTCTTCCTCTTCTGTCACCCATATGATTTAAATGTTGGCACATTTAATTTAAAGTTGTCCCAGAGGTTCCCAAAGCCTCATTATTTTTTCAATTCTTGTTTCCTCATTCTGTACTGGTTGACTGTTTATTTATTTGTTTGTTTGTTTGTTTGTTTATTTGAACACCACGTTCCTATCCTTTGCCATTGGTTTTGTGTGGATTTTCCTCCTTGCCACTTAGCATAGCCTTCACTTCTTCCTTTCTGTACTCAAATATATCTGTCAAGTCTGTGAGCATCTTTATCACCAGCATTTTAAGTTTTGCATCTGTTAGGTTGGCTATCTTCTCATCACTTAGTTCTCCCACTGGAACCTTGATCTGGTTACTTTCTTGGGCCATACTTCTCAGTTCCCTTGAACTTGACAAACTCATGTGTTTGCCTCTGTATCTTAGGTAGAGCTGTCACACCTGTTACATTGTAAGGATTGCAGCCTTAGGTATTCATCAGTCATGGGAGACCCATTTCACCACATTGTAGTGCTGTTTGTGCCTGAGGGGTCTGAAAGGGAACGATGATGCTTGTTGGGCACTTGACCCTTTTCCAGGCATTTCTCCTACTTCCTGTATGGGACTGGTCCCCCTGTTGTGGTTTCCAGAGTGGGTGGGTCTGTGAACATTCCAGGACTGTGGGGACCTCTAAACAAACAGACTCTGCTAAGAGCATGGTAGTTTCTTCCTCCACCCCAATCTCCACTGGTTTTCACAGTCAGAAGCAATGAGGCTTTATTTTCACCTCGGCACTGGAACAGTGAGCCACACAACCTAATCTGCTTCAAGGAGCACTCCCCAGGTGTCCCTATTTATTTTAATCTACGACTGCCTTCCACTGGCCAACTATAGCTGCTACCCTCCTACAGCTGCCATTCTGCCAAACTGCATCCTCTGTCCTAGCTCTGACCCTCCTACCTGTCTGGATGAGTATTTCTTCTTTATATCTTTGTTTGTTGGACTTCCATGTAGCTTGATTTTCTGGAATTTTGGGTTGACTCTAGTTTTAGAGGGAGATGCAGCATGTTTACCTAAATCTCCATCTTGGCCAGAAGTCTGACGCTGGTTGTTTTAACTGTTTGGCAATTGTACATAAAGATGCTATAATTGCATACTATTTTTTGTATGGACATGTGCTTTTATTTCTCTTGGGTAAATCCTAAACATGATAAATATACAATTAACTTTCAACAATGTATGTGTTTTAGTTGCTCCAAATTTTTGCCAGCAGTTAATATTGTCTTAGTAGTCTTTATACTTTAATCATCCTAGTGGGTTTGTGGTGCTATCTAATTGAGATTTTAATGATATTGAGCATAATTTATGATACTATGGAAACTTAAAACATAAATTTCCTCCCACCTTCTAAGTTCTTGTCGCTGGGCTAATAATCAAATTTAATACATAGATTAGTGATAGAAAAATCCTCAACTTTTATTTTATAGATGCACATTCGGGGGTGCCATGAGAATGAGACCCCAAGTGGTATTGGGCAGTTGAGGTTTATATGCCATTCTGGAACCAAGGAGAAAGGGGACTGTAGCTTGGGATTTCAAAGGGTAGGAAGGCAATTCACATATAGATGAAAAAGCAAATGTTTGATAAATAAATGTTTGTGGAGCCACCTTTAGAGATGGGACACAAACAGGACTTTGAATGAATGATCTTTGCTGGGTTCCTCTCTACCACACACTAGTTTCTGTTAAACCTTAGTTACCCATGATGATATCTCCCTTCCTAGAGCAGGTCCTTTATCTAAATTCCTTTTAGAAAGGGTAAAGGTCTAAAGTTTGTCCTAAGTCTTTTGTTTCTTAATAACCACAATAAAATACCTCAAAATGCATATTTTGAGGTGGCAAACTCTGCTTCTATTCACTATTTAGATACAATTTATATCTGCTTTAGGTGTGTAGTTTCTTTCTTTAATGAGATATTTGTCTGATATTATAATAAGGGTTTGCTGATCTCATAAAATTAATTTTGAAGTGTTCTTCTATTTTCTGGAAGAATTTATGTAGAATTACAATTATTATTTCCTTTATATTTGGTAACATTTATCAGTATAACCATCTTAGCCTGGTGTTTTCTTTGTAATGAAGCCTATAACAAGAAATTTAATTTTATTAGTATATATAGGGCTAGTTAAATTATTTGCTTCTTCTTTAATGAGGTTTAATTTCTATTTTACAAGGACTTTTCATTCCATATATGTTATCAAAGTTATTGTGTAAAATGTTTATATACTTATCTTTGGAAATTTTGCATGATTCTTAGTGATATTTTCTTCCATTCCTGATACTTTGTTCTTTCTCTCTTAATTTATTTATATGACAAGAGGTTTATCAATTTCATTAGCTTTCTTATAGTCATTTCTTTGTTTTACTGATTTTTATTCTATTTGGTTTTCATCTCTGTTCATTTTTACACTTATCTTTATTTTTTTCTTCTGCTTATTTTTTTATTGAATATACTCTTCTTTTCCTAATTTTTTAAGATGGAAGCTCTGAACATTGCTTTTGGATAGTTCTCCTTTTCTTAATATAAGCAATATATTATGGACTGAAATATGTCCTGACCACCATCCCTGCAAAATTGCCATGTTGAAGCCCTGAATCTTAGGACTTCAAAATGTGATTTTATTTGGGGTGGGCCTTAAACTGGTTATTAAAATCAAATGAAACTAGATGACAGGCTATGTAATTCAATATGACTAAATATGTCCTCATAAGAAAAGAAAACTAGGACATAGATACTGTGATGTTGTGATTTATAGTAAGAATATATGTTTGGTTTTCATCCCTGTTCCTGACACAGTACCCCTAAAATCCTGGGAATTTGCTGTGATGAGGGCAATAAATTTGTATTAGGGCAGACAGCCATGTGATTAGAAGGTTGGAACTTTCAGTTATACCCTCTGACTCAAGGGAAGGAGGATGGGTGGGGGATTGAGTTCAATCACCAATGGCCAGTGACTTTATCAATTATTTATCTGATGGGGTTTCAA
The DNA here is from genome assembly GCA_004026585.1 of Noctilio leporinus. Lineage (NCBI taxonomy): Eukaryota > Metazoa > Chordata > Mammalia > Chiroptera > Noctilionidae > Noctilio > Noctilio leporinus. Next base: position 70,666 of record PVIW01002476.1, on the reverse strand, counting down.
CAAAAACCCAAACAGATGTTGTTTGGAAAGACTTTTAGTTGGTGAACAGATAAATATTTGGGGAGACTGGCACACCCAGAAAGAACATGGAACTTCTGCACCATTTCCCATACCTTATCCTAGACACCTCTTTCATCTGACTATTTCTAAGTTGTGCCTTTATAATAAGTTGGCAATGTAGTAAGTAAACTTTCTCTGATTTCTGTGAGTGGATCTAGCAAATTAATCAAACTCAAGGAGGATATTGTTGAACCTCCCATCTATAGCCCGACTTTCAGAATCATAAGTGACAACCTGAACTTGTGATTGGAGTCAGAATTTGGGCATGGGTGGGCATGGGTGGATGAGTCTTTATTTTGTGGGATTTGACATGCCCTCCAGATCATACCAAAATTCAGTTACATTGTAGGACACCTACTTGGTGTCAAATAATTTCTTAGTGGAGAGGAAAAAACACATTATAATTGGTGTCAGAATTGTTGACATGCACAGAGGGAAGGCCATGTGAACATGAAGATGGCTATCCATAAGACATATAGAAGGATGTCAGAAGAAACCAACCGTACTGATCCTTTGATCTCAGGCTTCTACTGTTAAGTAAGACAAAATATCTGTTAAAGCAACCCAGCCTGTGGTAATTAAGACAACCCTAGCAAACATACTGTTTGAATTGAATCTGCTACATTTTGATATATTATATTTTTATTTTAATTTAGTTTAAATTACATAATTTTCTTTCAAAAAAATGTTTTTTGACCCATGATTTTTTAGTGTGTCTTACAATTGCCATATACTTGTGGATTGACATAAGATCTTTAATTTTAAATTCTTTTTTGTGTGTTTATTTTTGGTGTGATAAAGGGGCATGGGCATACACAATATGCTCTACTTTTTGCCTAGAATATCGTTTATCTTTGTCAGTACTCCCATGTCTACAGGTTAATGATGTGTTTCTGCTATTATGTGTCTGGTGTTCTAAAATGTCAATTAGGTGAAATTGTTTGATACAGATTTTCTCCATTACTGGGAAAGGAGCATTTCAATCTCAAATTATAATTGTTAATTTATTAATTTTGCTACATCTGTCATGTTTTGCTTTATGTTTTTGTTGATTCTGATATTAGGTGCATACACATACAGGGTTATATTTTTTGATAAAATGACCCCTCTTCTGATATAATAATTCTTTTTTTAATTTTTTGTTTTTAATTTTTTAAAGATTTTATTTATTATTTTTCAGAGGGAAGGGAAGGGAGAAAGGCAGAGAGGGAGAGAAACATCAATGTATAGTTGCCTTTCACCTGCTTCCAGCTACAGAGCTGGCTGGAGACCTGGTTTGCAATCTGGTTATGTGCCTTGGCTGGGAATTGAACCAGCAACTTTTGGGTTCACAGGCTGGCACCTCTCCACTGAGCCACCAGCCAGGGCTTCAGCATTTTTTTATTAGTAGCATGTGGCATGTCTTTTCCCAACATGTTACTATTTTTATTTTGTCATTGAACTTATGGCTGAATTTATATATGTATTCCATCTGTGATATTTTCATGTTTATTATATATTTTTTAGTTATTTTTATTGTTATTATATTAGGTGTCCCAATTTTTCTCCCTTTTCCCTCCTCTACCCTTTCCACTCCTCACTCCCATAGTCAACTCCCATACTATTGTCAAAATGAAAAAGACTCAAAAAAGAATGAGGGTAGTTTAAGTAATCTTCAGGACAACATGAAACCATAAAATGTAGCAACATTTGCACCATTGAAATATCAGGAGAAGAAAAGGGGCAAGGGATTTAAAACCCGTTTGAAAAAAATAATGACAGAAAACTTCCCTAACTTGGTGAGGGGAAAATTCATGCTAGTTCAGGAAGCACAGGGGGTCCCATTCAAGATGAACCCAAAGAGGCCTACTCTAGGACATATGATTAAAATGACAAATTTTAAAGACACAGAGAATCTTAAAGGCAGCAAGTGAGAAACAACTAGTAATAGATATGGAAGCTCCAGTAATGCCATCAACAGAAACACTACGAGCCAAGAGTGTAAGCATGAAATATTCCAAGTAATGAAAAGCAAGAACCTACAACTAAGACTATTCTATCTAGCAAGGCTCTCATTTGAAGTGGAAGGCAAAACAAAGAGCTTCCCAGACTAAAGAAGGCCAAAAGAATACATCTCCACCAAGCAGCACTACAAGAGATGCTAAATAGACTGCTGTAAAAAGAATAGCCCTTGTTGGTGTGGCTAAGTGGATTGAGTACTGGCCTGTGAACCAAAGGGTTTCCTATTCCCCGGCAGGGCACATGCCTGGGTTGCAGGCCAGGTCCCCAGCAGGGGGCACGTGCCGGCAACCACACATTGATGTTTCTCTCCCTTTCTTTCTCCCTAAGTTGACCTCTCTAAAAATAAATAAAATTTCTTAAAAAGGTCCATTAAAAAAAAAAAAAAGAATAGGGAAATACATCTATGGAAAAAACAGCAATGAATAAGTACTTATGAATCACAACCATTTATGAATGTAAATGGATTAACTGCTCCTATCAAAAGACATAAGGTAGGCCCTGGCTGGTGGCTGAGTGGATAGGCACCAGCCTGCAAATCCAAAGGTCACTGGTTCAATTCCCAGCCAGGGTACATAACCAGGTTGCAAGCCAGGTATCCAGCCAGCTCTGGAGCTGGAAGAAGGTAAAAGACAACCATACATTGATGTTTCTCTCCCTTTCTTCCTCTCTCCCTGCCATTCTCTCTGGAAATAATGAGTAGACTTAAAAAAAAAATAAAGACATAGGTAGCATAATATAGAAGAAAACATGACCTGCCTATATGCTGTCTATAAGAGACCCACCTCAGAACAAAAGATCTACATAGATTGAAAGTGAAGAGATGGAAAAAGTATTTCAAAAAAATGGACATGAAGAGAAAGCTAGGGTAGCAATGCTTATATCAGACAAAATAGACTTCAAACAACAAAAGCCATAAAAAGGAACAAAGAAAGTCACTAAACAATACTTAAAGTAACAGTCCAACCTGTGATTTTTAACAAGTATTATTTTTATATTTGAATCATGTTGTTATGTCTACACTTTCTACAAACTTTATATGTAGTTTTGTCTCACTTTTTATCCAATTTGAAAATTTCTGTCTTGTATTTGGCATATTTTCATTTAATGTAATTGTTCAGATGGTTGTGTTTAAATCTATCATTTTGTTTTTTTGTTTTCTATATATACAATCTGTTTTTTCTTTCTTTTCCTGCCGTTTTTACTTTTTGAATGATTTGAGTTTTTACGATTGCATTTTATCTCCACTATTGGATTGTTACTTATGCCTCTTTTTATGATTTTAGTGGTGACTCTAGTGTTATGGGAAAGACTCCCAGAAATTGGGTTCTTCTTACAAACACAGAAAAGGATTACAAGGAGTCTATTATCTTGCAAGTGAGCATGTTAATTGGTGATCTGTTCTTATTGAAGAGAATGGGCCTTGCCAAGGTTATGGGAGAAAGACAAGAGCAAGGGAGGCAGAGGTAGGGTAGCAAGAGCTGGGGTGGCTTGAGGCCAGGCCACCAGAGGGAGGGGTCCTTTGTCCTAAGGACTTATGGAACTTGCAGGACTTGGGGGTGGGGTGAAGAAATTACATATTGATTGATAGGTAAAGGTGGTGCTAGCTTTTCAGGATGGGAGCATAAATACCCAAGCGTTTTAAGGGGCTTCTTCCTTTAGGCACTGTGGACTTTTTCTGGCCTTTTAGGCTAGGGGGATGAAAGCAGTTTCAAAGGCTTTCTTTCCCAGAGAATGGAAAAGATACAAAGAATTTCAAGGACTGCTGCTGAGTCAAGTGAGTGGGATATGTATCCTTCCTCCTCTCTGCCTTGGTTTGCTGTTTATCCTACTTAACATTTTCCCCTTAAGCATTCAGAACCCAAATCTTTGGAAGTTTGGGGTCAGGGACCACTCTAGTTGCTTTCTGCTGTAAAAGGGATGTTGAACCTTCTTTGGGTTCCATCTGTTTGCTAACTATGGGTCAAAGGAGGTAGAGAGAAGTGTCCTACTTACTGGCCCATGATTTATGTCTGGAATGCGGTGTCCCAGGTGTCCACAGCAATTGCTGTATCCTAGAGGTAACAAATGTAATAAGATTAGTGGAGTAGAGGACTTGGGATTTTATCTGATAAAGGTTATATCCAACTGGGAAAGAAAAATTCCCCTTCTGGGGAGGAGGCTGGGCATATTAACACACTGGCAGAAAGTGTTAGAAATATGGAAAAGACAATTATATAGGGTTCCGTTATTATGTTACTTAACTATAATAAGTTTTTATTTCTTGAAGAGGAGTTTGAGGTGTTGTTGTTGTTGTTTGTTTGTTTTTTTAAGATTTTACTTATCATTTTTAGAGAGAGAGGAAGGGAGAGAGGCAGAGAGGGAGAGAGACATCAATGTAAGGTTGCCTTTCACCCGCCTCCAGCTACAAACCTGGCTGGAGATCTGGCTTGCAACCTGGTTATGTGCCCTATCTAGGAATCGAACCAGTGACCTTTGGGTTGCCTTATCCATTGTGCCATCAGCTAGGGCTGAGTTTGAGGTTTTTGAAGGGTTCCCAAGCACAGGCCTCAGGTTGTGGCCTCTGTCAGTACAGCTGACAACTCATTGTGAGACTTTAATGCCAGGACATGGAGCACTGGATAAAGCACCAATTCAGTTATTGCTTAGAGTCCTAAAAAATTCTTATCATGTGTAAAGGTATGGTTTGAAAACTTACTTTTAAAATTAGTGAGAGGATGTAACATTTTGCAAATGCATTAGTGAAACAATGTCCTTAAATGAAGAAATACTTTAAACGATATGATTATACATTAGAATATAATGCAATTAACAAAGGAAATTTATTTTTTGTAACAACACTTTAAATCAATTAATTTGTTGCCCACAGACCCTCTGTAATATACACAATCCTTCAAAATTGCATTTCCATGCCTTATGTTTTCTATTATTAAAACCATATACTTCTTCCAACTTACTTTGAACTGTTCATTCTTAGGCATCTTAATTTCAAATGATAGACAAAACATAAGCAACTAGAATTCCTTAGATTGACTTTTATGAATGCATTTCATGACCTTTAGAAACACAGTTTCCTCTACTGGCAAACCCAACATACTGTACTTTAATTGAAAGAGGTCTCTTCTGAATAAAGGGGCCATGTACTCTGGGTCTTAGGAGATAAGAATGAGTGGAGTTTCCAGTAGTGGGTTTTCCTTCTACACCCAGGACAGTGCAGGATTGTGAGGAGGGGGGTCCAGAGAAGGTGATAAGGGCAGAGAAGGTGGACCCAGCATCTAATAAAAAGGAATATTGTTCTGCATGCCACATCCACATGTACCCTAGGCTTCAGTCCAGTACTGGCCACCTCTCAAGGTGACGCTTGCTAGCTTCAGTCCTGAGTTTCCATTTCCAGGGCCACTGCAGCCTCAGGCCCAGGGGACATGTAGTCCCAGGGACAGAGGGCTGCCCAAAGGCCTGTGCTCTTGTATTTGAAGCAGGACTTTTGAGGCAGCTTATTTCAGTTAGGACACTCCTTGCCCAATGCCCCATTTCTTGGCACGCATGACATTCAGTGTCTTTTGGAGCCCACTATGCAGGGCCTGTAAGACATGACTGAATTTTCTGCAGGCATGGCTAAAATTTGGGTGTGCCTCATCTCTCTTCTGTTTCTCCTTCTCCTGAGCCCTGGTCTCCTCCTCAGCGTCTTGGTTGTAAAAGACCATATTGGCTGTGGTCAGCATTTTGTCCAAGGAAACCCTGGGTCCCTGGAGAAGTTTTTGTAATTTTCTCCTAATGTCAGAAGCCACCTGCATTAACAATTTATCCTTTAATGTCACTTGTCCCTCATAAGACTCTAAGTCTAGGTTAGTATGCTTGGTGAAAACTTCTCTCAGCCTTTCTAGGAAAGTGGTAGGGTTCTCATCTGGGCCCTGGTAAACACAGCAGACACCTTGGAGTAGTGAACGGCCTTTTGGCAGCCTGAATATGAAGTAAGAAATAGTTTTGCTCCCACTTTGGAAAATTGCTATGATAATCCTATTCAGGATCCATAGATGGAACCACTGTTTCTCCTGTAGGATATTTGTTGTCAGACAGATGTACATGGTTAGCAAACTTTCTGGCCTTTTTAATTACTTTTTCCTGTTAATTGTCTGATCAGGTTTGTCCCAGAACTGCCATTATATCTTTCTAGGTCAGTTTATATGCCAAAGTAAGGTGCTGGATTTGTTCAGATGGTTGGAATAGTTTCCAAGGTCAGCTTTGATTTGCCAGAGATCGACAAAGGAGAAAGGTCTGTGTACTATCTGGGGGCTAAGTTCCCCTGCCATTTCTATTAGGGGCAATGGTTTGGTAGTCTGAGTAGTTTTAGGGACAGGAAAAGTAGGGGTCATCAGTTGTGCCAAGGACCCCAGGCCTGGAGGTAGTGAAGAAAGCTGAGAAATGTCCTCTGGGGTCTCTCGACTTGGAATCAGTTCCATAAGCATTTCAGAATTGAAGGATAAATCAGTTAAGTGTAGTATTTATAAGACTAAGTTTACACTTTTTGCATAAATCACTATGACCCCTCAAATAGAAAAATGTTTGGATATAAGGAATCTCTGACCACTTTCTAAGACATTTACAAAAGAGGCTAAGTTGTAGAATTGTATTAGAGTTTAGGGTCCCATGTAGTGGCCAACCCACCCCCGACACCCCCACCAGCCCTTAGTTGATATTGGAGCCAAGCTGTGTTACAAAAAAAAACCCAAAAACCAGTCAGTCTTTCTTTAAGGTTTGAGGATCAAACTGTAACCAATTGGAAAGGATACATCTCAAGGGAGTACCAATAGGAACAGACTTTTGATTCCCATCTAGAAGAAGGCCGGGGTGAGGCTAGTGACAGAACTGCCCAGAGACATAGGCAATGGCTGGACAGTCTGGCCCCTTCCCAGGGGTTAAGGGTTGAGAAAGAGTCTTAGTAGTTCACATATCATTCTGGGAGCTAAAAGGCTTATAGGGAGTTGGCTCTGCATTGGAAAGGCAGGCAGGCACCTTGTTGGTTCTGCATCATAATGAGTTTGAGTATGAAGTTAATTAACCTATTAGTTTCCAGGACCTGGTAGCTCTCCATTTTCTTTTCACAGTTCTACAGTATAGGAGGGGGTGATATTTTTCCCTCTTTGTACCCTTGTTCCTAATTAACATAGACATAGTGGAGCCAATCCCAGTTTAAAGCTGAAGTCCAATGCAAGACTTGGGATAGGCAGGCAAGGAATAGGCTAGACAATAGTGATCAAAAAGCATGGCCTTAGGGGACTAACTAGATGGCCTGCTTGGCTGGAAAACAAACAAAGCAATTAATTTTCAAAGAAAATAAACATGTGGGAGTGGTAGAGATATAAATGGAGTGGTCAGAGAAAGAGGAAAAAGACTTATGAGTGAGGCAGATTTGACGGAAAAAGCCTAGTTAGGAGAACGGGTCCTTGAGAAGCCAGGACTTCCCACTATAGGCTAAAATCTTGCTTTCTCCTCTTGAGAACTAAACCTAAGAGGGGAATGCACCACAGAGATGGGAGCGTGAGGTGGCTTTTACAAGTGCTTATTGTTGCAGGACTTCTACTGGGTAGACCAGTGCTGGGTGACCAGCCCTTATTTTGCAAGTTTCTAGATGAGCCAAGGTTACATTGCAGTGACAGGAGTTCCATATGAGGCTCCTGCACATCCTAGGGATTGACCCCAGACAACTTTGCAAGGCCTCCACTCATATAGGAATGCCTGAAAACTGTGGCCAGAGAGAGGAAGTACGCTTTTGTCTTTGGAGCCCAGGCAGAACCCAAGCACTCATTTCAGATTTCATTGTTTCCATGTCTAAATACAGGCCTAATGAGTTTAAATGCCCCAGCCCCAGAGCACAGCCTCTCCTTTACCATGAAGGTGAGAGACCACACTCAACTGCATTTCAAAGGCTGGAGCCAGAGGGTAAGATCTGAGTCGTCATCTGTGTCACAGCACAGGTTTATGTTATGCGAGAAACTCCTAGAAACTCAGTTCTTGCCAAAGTAGTAAAGAATGACAGCAAGTCTATTATTGTGCAAGCAAGCGGAGTTTATTGGTGTATGTGCTCATAGAAGAGAGGGCCTTGCCCATGTGGGAGAAAAAGGCAAGAACAATGGATGCAAGGGCAGGAGTGGCAAGATCCAAAGCCAAGGTGGCCTAAGGCCAGGTGGCCAGAGGCTGGTGGGCCAGAGAGAGGGAATCCTTTGTTCTGAGGATTTATGTAGTTGACAGGATGCTGGAAGGTGAAGAAGTAACATATTGATTGACAGGTAAAGGTGATACCAGCTTTGGTGGGGGAGGTGTGAATACCTAAGGGTGTTAATGAGTTTCTTCTTTTAGGTCCTATGGGCTGGTTCCTGCCTTTTGGGCATTGGGATGAAAGCATAGTTTCAAAGACTTTCTTTTCCAGATAATGGAATTTCAAGGACTGCTGAGTCAGTAGGTGGGACATGTATCCCTCCTACTTTCTGCCTTGGTTTGCTACCTATCCTACCTAATACAGATTTAACGAGATTAATGCAATGCTTAACTTTCAGCTTCTGTTAACTATTATCATATCTTCTCACAAGAGTGTAAGAGTTTCTAGTGTAATACTTCCCTTTGTGCTTCTTTGTCATAATTGACTTCTAGATGTTATGAAACTTAAAATGCATTATTTTTATTGATTTTTTAAATGTATTTATTATTTCTAAAGATTTTATATATTATTTTTTAGAGAGGGGGGAGGGAGGGAGGCAGAGAGGGAGAGAGACATCAATTGTATGGTTGCCTTTCACCTACCTCCAGCTGGGGGTGTGGCTGGGGACCTGGCTTGCAACCCGATTATGTGCTCTGGCTGGGGAATTGAACCAGCAACCTTTGGGTTTGCAGACCAATGCCTTATCCACTGTGCCACCAGCTAGGGCTATTATCTTTATTTAAATAGTTTATTACATTTCAAAAAATTAAACTAAGAGATAAAATTTTGCATGTTACCATTTATTTACCACGTATGGTCCTTGTTACTTCTTTTTGGAGATCCAAGGTCCCACCCATCTGGTTCATTTTATTTATTTCATTTTATTTTATTTTATTACTTTATTTTATTTTTGCATAAAGAGTTTTCTTAATATTTCTTTTACTTCAGTTAGCTGGTTGAGAATTCTCTCAGCTTGTATTTAAAAATATTATTTTGTCTTCACATTTGATAGCTTGCTAAATATAAAATTTAAGATAGTGTCCATTCTACCCCCACCCCCAGTATTTAAAGTGTTACTCTATTATTGTTAGTCACACATGATTGTAGAAAACAACTGTGCTGTTGTTTCCTTGTCCTATTTACATAAAATATTTTTTCTTGAAGTATATTTCAAGAAAATTTCTTTTTGTTTTTTAAATTGAAATCCTTTCAGAAGGGTTTTGTATTATTTTTACATAGGTGTGGATAAGAAAGGGGCCACCTGTTAAATTTGACAAGGTAAGGGGAGGCCTTCGTGGTGGGTCTTACAAACTCAGAGGCCTAAAATAACCACACAGGATGGTCTGACATTAAAGTTTTCTAACTAAAAGTATGTCATGGCAGGTAGTCTTGTATACGCAGGTATCATCCTTGACAAAAGCCAATATTTGCCTTAAGTGAGTCTGTCTATTATACTTTTGGGTCTAAGATGACATACCTTTGGAATGTCAGGGTAATTTTCTTTTTGTTTTTCTTTCTGGATAGACTTGTAAGGGCAGAACCACCACATCAGATCAGAGACCTTAGATCCCTCCAGTGTTGTTTTAATCATGTTAATTGTTGACCTAAATATCCAGTACTTATGAATGTAGAAAAAGTATTTGTCTATTTTTTTTTTTTTTTTTACTTTTTATCCAATCGCAGAGATCTCCCAGCTTTGTTTTCTTTCACCTCTGTCATCTATCACCAATGAAACTGCCATTTTTCTGGAGCATTTTCTCAGTCTATTGAGATTTTCCTTCCCAGCAATTGTCATCGGTTTGGCTCAAATAAACTCACAAAGAATTCTTACAGGTTTGGATATTACTTATTACTTACATGGACATAGCTCAGATACAGCCCCACTTCGGTGGATTTCTAGTGGATAATTAAAATTTTAGTTGAATGCTCAACACAAAAAGACATTAAGATCCAGAGGATTTTAGTGATTATGGCCGGAGTGATGTTGGTGATTTAGAGCCAAGAGCAAACTGCTCATTAATGTACTCATACCAGAAAACAACCATCTTTTCACAGAGGCCTGTTTTGTAGCTCCCTGGCTTCTCCTGTGGCTTTGTTAAACACAGGAATCTTAAATCAGCTTATTGACTTTTTCCAGTCCATGTTAGCATACCTCTCTTCTGAACAGCCAGTGGTAGGGACTTACTACATTCCATTGTTAGCAACACTTACTAAAATCAGTAATAGAACAGTGAGAGTCAAATCACAGAGGGTTATAAAAGCGAGCACAATAAAATATTAAAGTCCAGCTGTGTAAAGCTTTCCATGGTATTTTTTCCATATCAAAATGATGTATTTTAAACACTTTTTGAATATTATTATAATTAACTATAGTAGCTTTGTAAGTTGCTCCTTTTGTAAGAGAAAAACCTACCATCACTTAGAGGTTATTAGTTTTTGACACCGAGTTCTTAAGTGGATAATTATATTCATTGAGAGGTGATGCTCACTTGACCACTTGGTATTTTGGGTTGGGCTAAGGGGAAAGAAGGCAGGTGAAGTGTAATGTAACAGATATTGCTATTGTGACTCCATTTCTCAGGCATAGTTGGTTAACTAAATCTTAATTTCCAGCAACAGTTCTTCTCTTCCTTGTTCTTGGAAAATTAAAAGCTTCTACCTTAGAAAAGTGAATGCTACATTATCCACTCACTCTAAATTGAACCCATTTGGAGCTATTTGCATCTTGTAGAACCTACAGCTGAGTGCTGTGCTCAGAGGTGTAATGAGTGGTTGTCACAACACACTGGAGGTGGCCCCATAACAAAATGATCCCCTGTCAATCCCCTCACAGGAAATGCTTTGGCAACCTGTAATTCGGCTCCAGTATTAACATCCTGCCTGGGTTTTGTTAAATGGCACTTTCTAGGAAGTAGATCTGGGGAGCTTGTGTTTAATAATGTTTTAAGAGGAATATTTGATGGAAGTTTTAGAAAGCATCACATGGGGTTAACAGTGATTTGTCATTTGTTTCTAATTAAAGGACCTAATCTTTTATCACTATAGCAGTCAGTTTTTTTAATACTAAAGGCACAGATGTGAATAGAAACATATTAATGAGATGTCATACTACATAGTCATTTAATGTTTTGTTTAACTTAAACATAGCAGAAAATGTGTGCCTAAGTAGACACATGTAATGACACCCTGATAGAATTATAATTTCCTGCATTTGCATAATCTTCAGTAAAATTCACACTAAGTTCACCTTGCATCACTAATTTCATTTCCCAAATCTGCATTTTTAGAAAATTAAAATCAGACCTAAAGTACTATGGTAGCAGAAAGAGCTTACCATTCAGTTCCTTCAAATAAAAACTAGAAGTGTGATTTACATATCTGAGTGCCAGGTGTTCTAAGAAGTGATAGGACCCTTTCAAATCAAAGGAAGTTTTGCACTTCCTAAAGCTATTTAAACTTCTCTCACCTATATCATCTTGTCTTCAGTCAGATCTGGAGCTTAAATGTGACTTCTGGGTTTGGGAAATCACATCTGTCTGATCAAGTGCTGGGTGTGCCCAGTTCCAGGATTCTGTGAGCTATAACTTCAAGTCAATCAGGCAATTGGGCATTGAGAGAAGCAGTATGAGCAACTGTATGAAACTACCCCTGATGCATACAGCAGGACTCTATGTTTGCCCAGCAAGACGGCTCTTGAGATGGGTTAAAATTAGGTGATCTCAAAGTAGTTTGGGGTTGTGGAAACACACCAAATTAGACATCTATTTCAGATTATTAGTGTGCTTGCTGGTAGGGAAACCTAATTATTCTGAGGCATGGCTAAAAGGTAGTTTAGAAAATATCTTTCAAGCACTGTCTACATGGCATATTGTGCTTCAGGGATGCCATTCATTTATTTAAAAATAAAAAATAGTATTTAGCCTTTTCACCAACCAGAATGCTAGGGACAGAAGAATGAAATTTCTATATTTTCATGTATTACAAAACAAATAATTTCCATGCACACATTATTTTGTACTGATAAAAATAAAATGAAAGGTGATCTCAATGATTTTTTTCCCCCACAAACACTGATGTTCTTTGAATTACTCTTAAGCTTATGTAGGATCTAAATCATAGTAGCCTTAATTGTCTTACTTGGCTACTTGGCTACACATAGGTATTTACTCATCTGGTCTGACTTTCATCAACAAACATTTACCAGAAAGTAATCAGTAGAAAAATGTATAGGCAGGCAAACACTATGAGGCCTGTCCTGAAAGTATTGAGCCAGTGTCAATATAATTAAAACATTTGCACCGCCCACACTTTTGGGACAGACCTTGCATTTCTGTTAAGAATGGCCTTGCCAACTATCAACTATGTGATATTGTGAAAGTTAGCTAACCTCCTTTTTCTTTTGTTTTCTCATTTGTAATGCTATTTAGACAAGAGTTTGTTATGAGAATAAAGTAAGAATTTATCAAAACAAAAAAGTACACATGATAAATTCTAATATATTTGCCAGAAACTTCTTTCAAAAGGGTAATGTCTATAATGTACCTGAACATCCACAGGGAGTAATTTGTGTGTGGTGACTTGGGGTGACAAAAAATGGGAAACCAGCCAAGCTACATTAGTGTTCATTCAGAATAACTTGATCAAATGTGAAAAACTAAGTATGGCAGAATGCACAAATGCAATTTTATGAATTCATACTTTAAAAACCTCAAAAAGAATAAAACAGAGGAAGCCAGTTCTCCACCATCAAGAGCACTCATCAGAAGGTAATCAAATAGGTTATTGGAAATAAACCAAAGGCATCACTGTTGGGATTTTAAAGATACTTTATGAAAGGAGATCTTTACAGAGATATGAACAGCGTTAAAGAATTTCAAAAATAATGGGGGAAGCAAGGACCCAAGGAGTAATGAGCATGAGAAACCATGACTGTCTCTGAATTGGAAGTGACTCCAGAGAAGCTAATGTTTCCAGAGCTTGGAGAGGGTTAGAGCCTTGGGACCAGAGTGCTTGACAGAAGCTGTGGCTGAATAAACAGCTCCTTAGAGCTCCCTGTGTATAAAAATCACCTGGAGTGTTGGTAAAGGGAAGTTCTGATTCTATCATTCAGTGTTGGGCCTCAGATTCTGCAGTTTTAACAGGACCTTTGGTGATTTCAGAGCTACTCATTCTGTCCTTGGATCATTCTGTAAGAAGAAAGATTACATGAAAATGTAGTCACTGCCACCTGTAGGGCATACAACCAGAGAAGTTTCTGGAAAACAGTGCCTTTTCAGTTTCTTATGTAAATTACATTCAGAGTAGGTGAGATTCAAGGTCCCTCTTCTATATAATACTATATTCTAAGAACTACTGTAAACTAAAAACTAAAATTACATTTAGGAAACCAAATAGACATAAGGAAAAACACGGTTTCAAATGCAGTCTTAAGACACTGCCCTAGACAAGCTTTATCCCTTTAAGGCTTATTATAATTAGGCTTTGAGAAAGAATGAAAAAGAAAATGCACCAAAATATTGTAGTGTCTACGTCTGGATAATAGAGTACAGTGATTTTTATTTTTTCTTGTTTACATCTATGTTTAATTGTTTATATATTCAATATGTATTATAATTATTGCAAAAGTTACAACAATGAACAGAGTATTTCATATTGCTTATATTAAAAAGTATAGTTCTGTAAATTGACAGATATTTCTAATATTTCAAGAGAAATATTTAAAATATAGGCCCTGGCTGGTAGCACAGTGGATAAGGCGCCAGCCTGCAAACCCAAAGGTCGCTGGTTTGATTCCCCAGCCAGGGCACATAACCAGGTTCCGAGCCAGGTTTCCAGCCAGGTCATTAGCTGGAGGCAGGTGAAAGGCAACAATACACTGATATCTCTTCCTCTCTGCCCCTTTCCCTTCCCCTCTCTCTAAAAATAATAAATAAAATCTTTAAAATATATAAATAAAATATAAACCGCTATATCACCCACAGATGCAAAACTTTCATAGTGTCATAGTGAAATAAACTTTTGTATCACAAATAAGTCATCAAGGTTGAGATTGAAACCTTCTGTATTGTTTCCCAGACCTGTTGATAAAACAAGTACTTCAGAAAAAAATGAGCAGCTGGAGAAACGAAGAATGTATCACCGATTATAGATAATTCTTACCTGGTCAGGCAACATGGATATTTTTATTTCCATAGGATGGACAAAAGATCATCAGCTACTTACAATGTTATAAGGGAAAAACTAATCCCAAACAGTGGAATTGTCCTGAGATTCCCCAGCTGGACTCTGCTCTTCCCAATCCCTCATTCAAATAAGGCAGCTCTTCCTGTTGCTTTAATAATACTTTAACAGCTGACTTCCAGGACTCTCACATCTGCTTTGACATAACTTCCAACTTTCTTTATATTTTCAAGACTTATGATATGGTTCTTCCATTAATGTATACCGTTAAAAAGTAAAGGAGGGAGAGATAATGTAAAAACAAATCCTCAAAGAAAGATGCAGATATACCCTTTAAGGGGAAGTAAACTATTGAGATGAAATCTTAATGAATAAACAAGAGTCAGAGTGGCTTCAGCTTCACACTGGCAATAACTTTAAAGTCCAGAGAAAAAATGATTTAAAACTTAGGATCTAATATGCAGTTAAATCTAACATGGAGTGGCAGGGCAAAATACAACTTTTGCTGGTATGTAAAGACTCAGAAAACTTTCTATAGAAGATTGTACCAGAAAAAAAATTCTAAAGGTGGTACTTCAGCAAAATAGTAACAATAAAATAATGTTTTAAAACAAAGATATAGAACATGAAAAGGAAGGTTAAGAAAAAAACTAGAAAAGAGTAAGTACATAGCTAAGACTAATGTTCATTGGTGCACAGTGATTAATTTTTTAAAAGTAAAACTATTTGAATTAAGTATGGGTGATAAAACTAGGGGGAGGAAAACAAAACTAGAGGGAAGAAAAATTGAAATATATTAGTGAGGTTTTATTTTATGGGGAGATAGGAGATGAGAAAAAGTTAAAGACAATGAATAAACTAGCTGTTAATAAGTCCCTTGTCATTTCTACACTTAGTTCAATTCTATGATAACATCAAAAAGGAAAATTGCAAGAAAAAGATAGAGAAAAATCACATACCATTATTTCTAGATGGCATAGTGAATGTCCTAGATAATCTATAACAACATAAAAACAGCTAGAAGGAATAAGTGAGTTCAATAAGATACCTGATGCAATATCAAAGTTAAAATTAGTAACTTCCTAAATATCACTAATGTACAATTAAAATATGTTAACACATTGCTGACTATCAATTTTATGCAAAGCCTAACATAAGTGCAAACATGAATTGACTCATTATCAGTCAACAACATTTGGACTTGAAAACATGAATTTTTTTTTTTGTGACTAGTCAGCAATGTGTTAAAGGGACAAAATGGGTTCATATACAATAAATAATAAAATCAAAACAGCTAAATACATAAAATATAAAAAGAAATGTGCAAATTCCCTATTAAAAATCTCCAAAGTATCTTTAAAGGTGTTATAGAATACTAAAATAAGTAAGGAAAATATGTTCATAGATAATAAAACTCAATACATGAAATATGACAATTCTCACTAATCTATAAATTTATATGATATTCCAGTCAAAAGTTATAGAATTTTGTAGCCTATAATTATTATTTTTTCTTTTAATCCTTATCCAAAGATATGCTTATTTATTTTAGAGAGAGAGAAAAGGGAGAGAGGGAGAAACAGTGATATGAGAAATAGCAATTAGTTGCCTCCCACATGTGCCCCAGCTGGGGGTTGAACCTGAAACCTAGGTACATGCCCTGACTAGGGCCCAAACCCACAAGCTTTTTGGTGTTTGGGCCAATGTTCCAAACAAGTGAATTACCCAGCCAGGGCTTCAGCTTATAATTTTGACTTGTTTCTCTAGAAGAGAAAATACAGTACAATAATTCATGACAATATAAAAGTGCTTATTAAATAAATAATTGTATAATGTGTATTATGTGCCTATCATTTGAAATGATTTATATATGTTAACAATTTAAAACCATATAATTTATTCATTGATAAGTATTTTCTTTCCTTTTAGTGTTTATACACATAGACACATACATATGAAGTGTTTGTGACATTGTTAAAAAGAATAATTAAGTTATAGGGACATATATACTTTTTAAATTTCTCACCATATATGCCTATTATTTGAGATCACAGCTATATTTGAAAGGTTAAAATATGCATATTTTATTCATTGTATACTAATTACATACAGTATATATCTTTACACACAAGTTGCACACTTCTCTAATATTTAGGGATAATAGGAAGGATGCTTATGTAGCAAAATTCAAAACATGACATTTTCTCTTTTTGGTAAATTAAAAATTAGCTAACTTACACTTCCAGATCAGGGAGCCTATGGTTCAATTAATAAATATTCCTTATGAAAGAATTGAAGAATCTTAAGGAACAAACTTGTATTTTCTTTGAAAACTAAAACCAATATGGATGTCTTTGTATTCAATTTAAACAGTCTTAAAATTAAACACATTTATCCCTCCCTTTTTGTCTCTATTGCATTATATAAAAAAATTAGTTGCTTCTTATAAGTAATCCTTATCCAAGTAAATAATAATGTGAACCAATTAAGGGGCTTAGTTTCCAAGACTGACAGCTTAGTCATCAGGCCCCAGTTCTCAGTAACTAAAATCCAAAGTTCTTATTTTGTAACCCTGCTCATCCCACCCAGACCTGCCTACCTTACAACTCTCTGGCACAAAAACCACATACATACTCTTTCCCTCTGTCAAGGTAGTATTCTTTCTTATTATATACTTAGCTTTTGCTGGGTTTTCTTTGGCTTGTTTTTTTCATCAGCAGTTGTTTTGACTGGTATTTTTGGGAGTTGATGGTGGACACTCACCATTGCATTGCCTCATCAGAAGGTCTTCCATATGATTTTTGTTGGATTTTATTATATATGGAATAGAGCCAGTAAATCATTTTTATTTCAGTAACTCTTCATTATTTCCCAGCTGTAGTCCCTAGGAAGGCTCCTTTCTTTCCTTTCAACGAGCATTTATCACTTCATAGGTCTGTGCTTCAACTGCATAATTGCTTATCATTAATATATTAAGTAACATAGTTACACTAAAATTGATGTATCTAAAACCAAATTCATCACTTCATGATAAATGTGGTCCCTCTAACTGGGCTGTATATTTTCTTCTCTCTTATCTCCCAATCTCCAGGATCTCTGATATTTGATCATTGGTCTATTTTGTGGCATTTCTAAGAGTTTCTCCACAGGAAGGTATAATTCAACTTATTAGTCAAGAAGAAATAACAAACTAAGAGTATTATGAAGACATGAAAATATGTCTTTTATTCTTTTCTGGTAAAAGGACTCTTAATAATTGAACCTATGAGCACCCCCACTTGAGGTAATAAAAGGATATAATTTGGACCAACCATAAATTTCTCTGTCTGACCTCTCCTCCCCTTCACTCAGTATATAGGAACTTTAGAACTGCTAATTGTCTCTAAATTAATTGTTGGAATATCCAAAGAGACCTCTTCTTTGCTCTAGAAACTAGTGCTTTCTGCTAGCAGGGGGAGTGTGTGTGTGTGTGTGTGTGTGTGTGTGTGTGTGTGTGTAATTTTTCCTCTGCTGGCTCATTGAGATGCTTTAATTAATAGCCAATAACTAAAAGAATTACACCAAAATTGGCAAAGGTTTCAATGGCTGCTGCTTAGGCTCATAAAAACCAGATGAAGGCAGCTGTTGCCTAAGGCCAGAATTATGGATATCTTTGCCAATTACACACCTTTTCTCTAGCCCAGGTCCTGAATGATCATTGCCATTCCTAGCAGGGCTACCGTAGGCAGTGCCATCACTGTCATCACCTGTATCTCAACCAATGGCTATTGTCAAGTTTACTTTACCTGCTAGGACTTTTACCAGTGGTGAAAAAGCACTGTCAGTGTCTGTGGAAGTTATAGAGAAATAAGCATCATTTAGTTACTATAACCCTCTCTCAAGAATCAGGCCTGAGTTCTCAGAGGGTGGACTAGCGGAGATCCTGGTGAGCCATATCATTGCTCTCCTCTGACTCTCTCTTGGTTGACAAAGCCATTATTTTTGGACCTGCTCTACTTTCTTCCTTGAAGATATCTCATATCTCTAACCATAGTTCAGACAGTCCATCCACATTGATTTATAACATGCCCATTTAACCTGGCCTTCAGATAACTGTAAATGTAGATGTTCTTGAATTGAAAAATTAATGTTTAAGCTGAACCTTCTACTCTAAACAAAAGTGAGTTGGGGAGAGATGTTTTGAAAATTAGTTGTGCTCTATTGATTTTGTATTTCAGAAACTGCTCTCAAATAACTCCTAAACACACACACACACACACACACATACATACATAGCACACTAGTATTGTGCTGAAAGTAGTAAAAAAACAAAAACAAAACATGATTGTAGAATTTATAAAAGCAGTCACAAGGCATTCTGCCAGCAGGCTGCACAGTCTTGATTTCTGCCATGCTGGTAGCTCTCTACAGCAAATCCTGGGGAAAGAGAATGGTGGGATCTAATGCTAGCAGCAGTGCTGCAGCTCCTGGGGAAGGCCTGTATAGAAAACACAATAATAACCACAGGGCAAACATAAGAGGTTATATGGCTCTTAGCTGCATTTGAGAAATCAATTAGGTAGACCATGATGAAGTTTAAACTGGAAAAAGAGTTGTTTGATATTTTGGTAGATAAACTGACTAGGAAACAAACTTGAAGTTGAGGACTTAAGGAAAAATACTATAGACTCCTGGGAGGAACTGGGGCAGATACTAAGAGAAAGATACTTATTGTTTTTGTAAAAAGGGCTTTAAAGAATACTGTTTTTAAAAACTAGTAAAATTGAGCCCTGGCTGGTGGCACAGTGGATAAGGCACTGGCCTGTGAACCCAAAGGTCACTGGCTTAATTCCCAGCCAAGGCACATAACCAGGTTGCAAGCCAGGTCTCCAGCCAGGTCCTTAGCTGGAGGCAGGTGAAAAGTAACCATACATTGATGTTTCTCTCCCTTTATTCCTCCCTCTCCACCGTTCTCTCTGAAAATAATAAAGAAAATATTTAAAAAAATACTGCAAGTTTTAATTTTTTCATTAAGTTAATATTTGAAAATTTTCAAACCTACAGAAAAACTGAAAAACAGGTAGAATGACCACCTGCAAACTCTTCACCAAAATTCTTCATTTATTAACATTAAAAAAAAACACTTGATATTTTATTTTATTTTTGCATTTTAGTAATTTAAAAAATTTAATTTTATTGTTGTTGTATTACATCCATCCCCTTTTTACTTCCCTCTGTCCCCTTCCCCACCCGCCCACTCCCCCACAAAGTCAGTCCCACTTGTCCATGTCCCTGGTTCTTCCATACTAGTTCCTTAACTAAACTGCTCCCCTTCTTTGCCTCCTCCTCCTCCCTCCCCACTAAAGGTCCTTTTATTGTATTCATGATTCTGGTTCTATTTTGCTTCTTTGTTTGTTCTGTTTATTAGTGTCCTGTAATGAGTGAGATCATATGGTATTTGTCTTTCACTGACTGGCTTATTTCACTAAGCATAATACTTTCTAGTTCCATCCATGTTGTTGCAAAGGGCAGGAGTTTCTTCTTTCTTTCTGCTGTGTAGTATTCCATTGTGTAAATGTACCAAAGTTTTTTTGATACAATCATCCACTGATGGGCACTTAGGTTGCTTCCAGCACTGGGCTATTGTAAATAGTGCTGCATGAACATAGGTGTACATAGGTTCGCATGAATTGGTGTTTCAGGGTTCTTCAAGTATAGTAACAAGATCACTTTAAAGCATTCATAAGCTAAAGTTGGTTCTTATCCATTCAGCTGCCCTATGTCTTTTTATTGGTGCATTTAATCCATTTAGCTTTGTACCTGTGTTTCTGTCTGTCTCTCTGTTTCTTCACCTTCTTAAAGCAGACCCTCTAGCATCTCTTGCAATGCTGGTTTGGTGGAGATGCATTCTTTTAGATTTCTTTTATCTGGGAAGCTCCCTATTTCACCTTCCATTTTGAATGACAGCCTTGCTGGGTAGAGTATTCTTGACTGCAGGCCTTTGTTTTTCATTGCTTGAATTACTTTTTGTCATTCCCTCTGGGTGGTTGTGTTTCTGTTGAGAAATCCGCTGATAACCTTAAGGGAGCTTCCTTGTATGTTATTAGCTATTTCTCTCTTGCTGCTTTTAGGATTCTCTCCTTGTCTTTGAAATTTGCCATTTTCATGATAATGTGTCTTAAAGTGGGCATGTTTGGGTTCATCTTCCTTGGGACCCTCTTTGCTTCCTGGGTTTAATGATGTTTTCTCTCTTCAAGTTAGGTAAGTTTTCTGTCATTACTTTTTCAAAGAGCTTTTCTATCCCTTGCTGCTCCTTTTCTTTTTCTGATATCCCTATGATATGGATGTTATTACATTTCATGTTGTCCTGCAGCTCTCTTAAGACCTCTTCATTCTATTTCATCCTTTTTTTCATTTTGTTGGACTGCCTGGGAATTTTTTTCTACATTGACCTCCAGCTCAATGATCTGATCCTCTGTTTTCTCTAGCCTGCTTTTGACTCCTTCTACTGTGTTCTTCAATTCAGAAATGGTATTCTTCATTTCCTCCTGGCTCTTAGTGATGGTGTCTATGTCCTTTTTTAATGCTTATGCAGTTCTCAGTAAGTTCTTTGTAGCTTCCCTGAAGTTCTTTGCAGTTCTCCTGGAGTTCTTTGTAGTTCTCCTGGAGTTGTTTATAGTTTTCTTTGAACTCACTGAACTCATTGAGCTTCTCTATCATCATTATTTTGAATTCCATGTCTGAAAGTGTGCTTGCCTCTATTTCATTTTGCGCTTTTCCTGGGGATTCCTCTCTTCCATTTGCTGAGGGTTTATTTCTTTGTCTCCCCATTTTAGGTGACTCTTATTTGTTTCTGCTTCTTAGATTGGTCTGCTTTGACTTACTGTCTTAGTGGTGCCAACTTCTGTTGTGTAGAGGTGCACTTTTTTTTACTTTCTCTAACATTTTACCACCCTATGTTATCATTTCCCAAATAGCCTGGTCTGTGTCTCCTATGAACAAAAACACTTTTCTACATAACCACGTATATTAAAAATACTCAGGAAAATTGCACACTTACTCAACCATATTATCTAACATGCATTTCTTTTCCTCCCATGATCTTAATAATACTCTTTGTAACTGCCTTTGTTGTTTCTTTGTATTCTCAACTTTTTTGTTTTGCTTTTAGTTCAAGATCCAATCAAGGGTCACACATTGCATTTAATTGTTCCCTAGCATTTTCAACATTAATAACACTGGTATTTTAAGATTCCAGGTCTAATAGGTCTCAAAATGAACTGTGTCTGTTTCCTCATGATTAGACTGTAGGTAAATGGTTTGGGTAGGACTAATGCTTAGATCATGAGCCCTTCTCAGCCCATCATTCAGAAGGAGAAATGTCAGTTTGTCCCCAAAATGAAAAGATCAAGTGAGCCTTTAACTAATGTTGTATCTGCCAGATTTTTCTATTGTAATATTTTTTGCCTTTTGCAAGTAATAAGCAATCTATGGGGGTGATAACACACTACTTTTTAATATAAAAATATCACAAAAAATCATAAAAGATGATTTTTAAACAATTAGAACCTCTGGAAAGTCGATGTAGCTAACCCTGAAGACACAGGTTTTTTTTTGTTTGTTTTTTTTTTTTTTAATAATGAAATTATGAAGCAGATCAGTTGAAATATTATACCTCTTACTCACCTTGCCTGCATCAAATAAATGCAGTCTTTCTAGTCCTAATCTCTGTGGTTTGGTTTTATTTTGTTTTGCTTTTCTTGACCTACTTAGGGAACACCACAAGCCAAGGCAGCCTTTTCCACAGAGACATTAGACACTGGAATGAAACTATGTTCTGCATATAGGGGATGAAACATTCCTCAAGATTTATTATTCTAAAATAAAACCATTTGTGAATTCTTGAATGTTTATTTATTTATTTGTAACAATGATTCAGATTGTTGGTGGTGGAGGTGAATGAAGTTGGCAGCTGCAGCCCTTCTTTCAAGCTCCTTTGGGATGGGTAATGCTGTTCTCATGACTCAGAAACATACCTTTCTCAGCCCCACCTCCTTCAATTACATGAAAATGGAGTCTGTTTTGTATCTCTGTGACTGGCTGGAAGTCCAACTAATGTCAATACCCTATCACCTTCCTATCTATCTCTTTCTCTTTCTCTCTCTTACTTACGTAACCACACACACACACACACACACACACACACACACGCACGCACACACGCACACACACACTCATTAGAAAATAATAAGATAATCCTCATTATTTATTTTCTTTTCTTTTATTTAATCCTCATTATTTCTATACTCTGATAAGCTTTTATTCTTTTTTCTGCTGGTTGATGGCAATTGCTTATAATTCTGCCTCAATTATTGTATTAAGAAATCCATTCCTAACAAGTGCTGGCTGTCATAGGTAATTTGCTAAATGGTTCCATCTCAGTTTTCTTCCTGTTCCCATCATATCAAACAAATTTAATAGTAAATCAATGCACATCCAAAAGTAGATGTCTTTCTATATATGCATATATGTACACATTTGAAAATGTAGACTATTCCTTATTTATCATTGAATAGTATGTTACATAGTAAACTTAAATATAGTAATATCAAAACTGGAATAGTTAATGACTGGATAACTTTTTAAAGATTTTTTAAAAGGTTTTATTCATTATTTTTAGAGAGAAGGGCAGGGAGGGAGGAAGAAAGGGAGAGAAACATCAATGTATGATTGTCTTTCACTTGCTTCCAGGTACAGACATGGCAGAGACTTGGCTTTCAACCTGGTATGTGTCCTGACTGGGGAATCGAACCAGTAACCTTTGGTTTCACAGGCCAGTGCCTATCTACTGAGCCACCAGCCAGGGCAAATATTTTTTATTGAGATATAATTCACATTAGTGTCAGGTATATAAGATAATTATTCAATATTAGTATAAATTGTGAAATGAACATTACTGTAAGACTAATTAACATCTAATTCCTACATAGTACAGAATTTTTAAGATCTACTCTTTTAGCAATTTTGACATATTGTACACAATACATATTATTAACTATAGATGTGATGCTTTATATAGATTTACTATGACTTACCTGTTTTTTTTAAATATTTTATTATTTTTAGAGAGAGGGTAAGGGAGAGAGGCAGAGAGGGAGAGAGGGAGAGAGACATCAATGTATGGTTGCCTTTCACCTGCCTCCAGCTATAGACCTGGCTGGAGACCTAGCTTGCAACCTGATCATGTGCCCTGACTAGGGAATCAACCAGCAAACTTTGGGTTTGCAGGCTGGAGCCTTATCTTCTGTGCCACCAGCCAGGGCTGACTTATCTATTATATAACTGAAAGTTTGTATCTTTTGACCACCTTCATTCATTTTTGCCCATCCTCCGCACCTCTGACAACCATCAATCTGTATCAATGAGTTCAGGATCTGCTTTTATTTGTTTGTTCATTTATTTTGGTTTTGTGGTTGATAGGTTCCACATAAAAGTGAGGTCATATAGTATTTGTTTTTCTACATTTGATTTATTTCTCTTAGCATAATGCCATCATGATCCACCCATGTTACAAATGGTAGGATTTTCTTTTTGTGGTTGAACAATAATATGCCACAATCTTTTATCCATTCATCCATTAATGGATGCTTAAGTTGTTTCTGCTTCTTAGTTAATTTTTTTATTTAGAAAATATCTCTCAAATCAATCTATTTCTCTCCATCTCTACTGTCACTACTTTTTTTTTTGAAGCTTTTATAATACCTCACTTAGACTGAAAACGGCCTGCTTACAATTTTCTCTCCAATTAATTCTCCATAATGCACAATGCCATTTGTTAAAAAATCAAATCTAAAAACCTAAAATCTATCTCATTCTGTGCACTTTAAAGCTCTTTAATGGATTTATAGCATTTCTTTTGAGATCAAAATGAAAATTAAACTCTTAAGTATGGCGCAGAGCTTCCCACATGCTGGGATCCTGCCTACTCCTTCCAGCTTTCTCACATATTATTTGTCCCATGTACCTGCCCTTCTAGTTTTTGCTCTCTCCTGCTACAGAATTTTATACATGCTTCTTTATCTTAGGAAATATCCCCAATTCCTTCCTGCATTCTACTGTCATCTGGATAAATGATTTCTAAAGTTGTTGTTTATTTTTTGACTATGCCACTAACATTTTATTTAACTAATTAATTAATAAGGGAATTAGCAGGACATAACTGGTTTAGAGATATTTCAAATAATACATACATACACATATATTTATATGTATATGTGAGTGTGTAGAGATGGAAGCAATAAAAAATGCTAAACTCAGTTTACAGATTGATATAATGATCACTATTGAAAGGGTAATAAATTAACTGCATTCCACTGGATAAAATCAGTTTGAATTTTTTGGATTAGAATGATTTGCATTACTACTTGTTTCTTACAATTTACTAAATTGTAAAATGGCTCAAAGATAGTGAAAGGTTCACATAATCTGGAGTAGTTCTAGTCATGACTTCCAGTCATGCTTCTTTAAATTTTATAATTTTCTTTATCATAATTATAAAATCTCAAAGATTATTTCCTGAAGTAGTAAATTAAGATTTTTAGATTACTAAAGCCATAAATTAAATTCTCTTTGGAAGTTTTCGTAAGGAATCTCAGATTAGATTTTTTTAATTCTGCATAATTTATTCTCCCAAGGCAAAAATACTAATCCCAAGAAACATACCAGATTTCACCAGCTCTACCTATAAGTTTTGATGAATGACTTTTTTTTGCAATGTCCTCAAATTTGCTAATATTTGGGAATAGCCATAAAGATTTTTCTTGATCTCTGTAAGTGTGGGGCTTGGTAAATGGAGTAGCGGGTCAAACTCCCTGAGGGGACTTTTTTGTATTAACTCCAAAAATAAACCTATCTGTCTCTCTCTCCTCTCTCTCTCCCTCCTTAACTATCTCCCTCTTTCTCTATTCTCTCATCTTTCTTAAAAGTGTCTTGCCATTTCTGGTTAAATATTGATAGAAGAATTCTCAAATAAGGTCTTGGTTGTGCAATTGATTCTCCCAATCATGTTTCAGTAAATGGAAAACAGGTTTTTACCCTAAATAAACAACTATATTGGCAAAATAAAATAAAAAAAAATTTGGTAGGACATTCTGGGGAATTAGTGAGAATCAGATATAATTTTAAATATTTTATTTTTATAAAACCATAGTTGTGTGTTCAAGATAACTTAAATTGAAATAAAAACTATATTTTTATGTAAAGAAAAAATGACATTGAAGCATCAACTATATTCTAGACAAGTAATAACAATAAAATGTCCCTCATTAGCTCATTTATTCCTATTTATTTGATCCCTCTTCTGCTACATCTTTGGTTAGCAGTATGTTTAAATAAATTTGTCTGCTTCTTGACTAAAATGAGTTCTGAAAAGCTTGATTTAGTCCAGCTCTATGTGGTCTACTGATACAATATGAAAATTTTATAACTCAAGTGACCTCTGAAACCTGTATTTGAGTTTATTCTTTGTAGTATGAAAGTTTGAAGTACCTATTACAATAATTTCTCACAACATTCTGAAATTGTCCTTGATTGAAGACACAAGATCTAACTGAAAGCTTTTATCAGCACTAAATTAGAATGAAGTCTCACTTTAGAATGTAGAGATTTAATGGCTGTTTCATTTATTGGTATAATCCAAAATGGCAGAGTGGAGGAGGTCATGGTTGTCTTCCAAGGTACAGAATATTTTTTTTCAAAGATTATTTATTATTTCCAGAGAGAGGGGAAGGGAGAGGGAGGGAGAGAGGGAAACATCAATGTATGGTTGCCTTTCACCTGCCTCCAGCTACAGACCTGGCTGGAGACCTGGCTTGCAACCTGGTTATGTGCCCTGGCTGGGAATTAAACCAGCGACCTTCGGGTTCATAGGCTCCACCTATCCACTGAGCCACCAGCGAGGGCTCAAGGTACAGAATATTTTAGAAGAATTTTGATTAGTGTTTTTGTAGGTAAAGCATAGTATAGCTAGCAATAGCATTAACAAATCTCTAGGGAATTCCCATGATACATTCAATTTGTGAAATATGTACATGAATTACAATTTACCTACACAAATTTAACATTACCACATGGCTTGTCTCTCCTAATTTGACAGATTTTCCCATATATCACAATAGCAGTAGAGCAAGCAAACATTATTATTTCTAGCATTTCTTTTTTATAAGATGAAAAAAGCCAAATACTGTATAATTATTTAGTGGGCTCTTTGGAAAATATAAAAGGAGTTTCAAGTGTTAAAATTATGTTTAAACCTTCATTTTTTCCCATATTTAATAAAAGCTTTGAAGAAGACAAACTCAAAATGTTTGTCAGAAAAAATTTTGGACATATTAAGATCATTGGTGTTATGAGTCAGTATTGGGCTACCTATTTAATCACAGTGGTAAGAAAACATTTAACAATAAACATACAAGGTAATGTGATTATTAAAACCCTAGATCTTTTATAATTAAGGAAACATTTTTCTTTAATAGCTAAGGGCATAATTAATTAAACATAAAGCACAGACATACTTCTGGTAAAATATGGAATCATTTTTTTTTTGAGACAGATTAAATAAAACATGCTAAAAATATCATTTCATGTAGTGGTCAAAGGCATTAATCAGTAAACCAAGGAAATAAGCATAATAAGGTAAAATGAACTCTGACAAAAATTTAACCCTTGTTTTCACTTCTTTATAGACTTAGATATCTATTACATATCTATTACATACCAAGACAAATAAAATTTATTTGCAAGTTTTCTTTTACACAGTGTATAACAAAGTGACATTTTACTTGAGGACAGTGATTCTTGCTCAGGGGTCTGTGATGTAAAAAACATTTTCAATATAATACCAAGATATTACTTATGTTAGTAGTCAATGTGTTCATTATTATTTACCTATGATTCAATAAATAAAATTTTAATAATTATCCAGTTTTAATATTTATTAAGTTAAATGTTGAAAGTTATAAATCCTATAAACAGAAGCTCATTGAGATCCTTAAAAAGTTTTAAGAATCTTGGTCCAGAGTTTCCAGCCAAGATGGAGGCAAAGGTAGACATGCTGCACTTTCATCCACAACTAAGAAGGAATACTCTACCTCAAATCCTCTTCTTTGAGAAGAAGAGGATCAAAACTATAAACATTAAAATAACAACAAACTTAAAACTATCAACAGAATCTAAAACAAACAAACAAATAAAAAAACTAAGCAAACAACCAGAGTAGGATCAGAATCATAGGTACAGGGATCCTTTGGAGGGTTATGAGCTAGGAGGGGGAAGAGGGAGAAATGAGGAAATGGTGCAGGGGTTAGGAAACATAGTTGGTGGGTACAAGATAGGAAGGGGGAAGTTAAGAACAATGTAGTAAAGGGTGAAGCCTGGGAACTTAAATGCATGACCCATGAACATGAACTAAAAGGGTATGATTGCTGGAGGAAAAGGGATTTCTGGGTGGAGGGGGGCAAGGAAAAAGAAATTGGGACAACTATAAAACCATAATCAATAAAATATACAAAAAAACGAAAAATAAAAAAAAAAGCATCTTGGTCAGAGACTAAAAGGTTTGAAATATTTTTCTTTGATAAAATGAAGGCATATACAGTTTTATTTCTTGGTCACTGTTGCTGTTAGTACATGATGGGGAACCCCAACATACCAGAATTATCTTCTGGAGGGTAGGTGCCTTGTATTACAAGCTTCCCCCACAACTAGGTGAATATTCTAAGAACCCTCTGTGTCAGTGGACCAGCTGGCATCATTGTAAGAGGCTGTGTTCAACTTTAGTAATTTCTTTTGAAGATCTTTCACTGCATGTTCTCATTTCATGATGGATGATTTACAATGGCACCTGCCCAAACTGCACTGAATGTTCAGCAGTTCCTGACCAAAAATGCCTTGACCCTTGATACCCCACCCTGCTTATTCACCTGATCTTGCCCTGAGTAACTTTTGTTTCCCCAGATGGGGAAAAAAAAAAAAAAAAAGTCTTCAAAGAAAAAAATTTTTGCCAATGTGGAAGAAGTGAAACAAAAAACAGCAGAAGCACTAAAAGGCATCAAAAATGACAAGGCAAAGTTGTTGTGAGCAGTGGGGAAAAAAATGCCTTGATAGGTGTACTGCATCAAATGGAGAGCACTTTGAAGGTAACTGAAGTTTAAACATATAAGAATAAATACACATTTTTAAATAAATAAATTCCTGTTTTTTTTTTTTGGTCTCTCCTCATAGACTCAACCCCTAATCTTAATTATTACTTTTAGACAAAGTAAAATAACTGCTATTTCACAGTCAAGGCACAGATACATGACTGTCTGGCAAATGTAACATTTAACAGACCAGCAGAGCTGATGAGCACACACATCATGCCTTCCTTCAGTTCTCACCTTCTACAAGTGTGAAATATGAGCACTTGCATTATCCAGACCAAAAGCTGTAGGCCCTTCAGAGTAAATAATAATAAAAAACAAAAAGCTATATAAATTTAAAATTATGCTTAAGAATCAGGATTTCGGCATTGTATTTTACTTAGAAACTATTTAGCTATTTATGTAATTTAGTTAAAAGGATAGACTCAGAAAATCCACTTAACTGGGTGTGTGCTTGCAGTTCATTGAAAGTGAATCAATGAAGGAGGTTTCTCTGTTAAGGTGTATAGTTCCATATACCAAGTGTCAGCAGAACCTAATGCAATCAATTTCGTTGATTAAGGTTTGGTCCTGAGTTGGGACTCCAGAGAAAAATTTCTTAGGATCATATCTTTGCCCTCCCATTTAGCAGTATAGAGGAAATGATGCTTTAGTTTTCCAATCTATAAAATAGTTGTTGTGAATATTAAATAGTTAATATGATAAAATTCCTTAAAACAGTCATTGACCCCATAGTGCATGCTTACTAAATGTCAATTTCTGTCATCATCATCATCATCATCATCAGAAATATCCAGGTTATTAATAACAATAATAAGTATTTTAGGAAAGATAAAATTTAGATATACTCAGTTTAAAATAAATTACTTATGACATAATCAATTCATTTTAAAGATAAAATATGGAAGTTCAGAACAAATAAATAAATTTCCCATAATCACACAGTCTGTCAGAGAGGACCCTAGTGCAGCATTTCAACATGCGATGATATAACAATTTTCAGAAGGCCAAGATTTCACACAAAATGTTTTGTTTAGAAATTGGTATATAGTATATTATAGCTACGTGAATGATTTCTCTGGGAATATATATATATAATGATAATTGACTCTATAATCTTCCTGCCTTGAGGTAACCTCTCTAAACATGCCAGTTTTTTTTCTGTCTATGCCTCGGTTGTTTATTATTGTTATTTTTAAGTATTATTTTGTTCTTCATTTTTAAGCAAAACTTGTTGAGGAATACAAAAACCATTCCTTTACTAAAAGGAAGAATTGGGAGGAAAGTACTTAGCTATCTTGTTAACTTGATTCTTGGCATTTTTGTTTTAAATGTGAGAAGCTGATTTGCAAGAAGCATTTTTTTTTTTTTTTTACTGTTGTTGTATTACATCCATCACATTTTTGCTCCCCTCTGTCCCCCACCCCACCCACCCATCCCCCTCAAAGTCAATCCCACCTGTTATCCATGTCCATGGTTCCTTTATACTAGGTTCTTGTCTAAGCTGCTCCCCTTCCCTGCCTCTGCCTCCCCCCTCCCTCCAATCCCTTTCCCCGCTGACCACTGAAGGTCTATTCACTGTATTCATATATTTGGTTCTGTCTTGCTTGTTGTTAGTTTTGATCATTTGTCCTGTAACGGGTGAGATCATATGATATTTGTCCTTCGCTGACTGGCTTATTTCACTAAGAATAATACTTTCCAGTTCCATCCATGTTGTTGCAAAGGGTAGGAGTTCCTTCTTTCTTTCTGCTATATAGAATTCCATTGTGTAAATGTACCAAAGTTTTTTGATCCAATCATCCACTGATGGGCACTTAGCTTTCTTTGGGGGAGAAAGGCAAAGAATTTGACTCTTCATTATTGATTTAGTACTTCATTAATGTAATTCCCATAGTTGTGTAGGGTATATACATCTTTACATTGAACCCTCCTACATACACACACACACACACACAAACACATTTTATTGACTTTCATATGTTGACAAGATCCCCAAATAAATCAACTAAATAATTTCTCTCACATTAAACTTATAAATCTGGAGAACTGTTATTTTTGTATATTTACTTATTGTAAGATTTGGAAAAGTCTGCTTTCTATATTCTATCCATTAATATACACTTGTTGGTATCTTTACAGAAGGTTGCTTTATTAAAAAACATATTGGCTTTATATAAAAATTGTTCAAATTATTGTAGGAAAAAGTTTATTTTTAAATTTTGTTATTTCAGCTGCATTTTTCCTGCTATTACTACTTAACTAGTTATTGTTGATGTGGAGACTATTATTGAAAAACACAACTTTTGATTATTCTTTTCAATATTTCTACTTCTTATTTACATTTCATGGTGGTTCCTATGATCAGAATTCCAAAGCAATATTCTAAAACTGTTTTTGACATAATAAATTTACTCAATTGTTCTTAGATTTAAAGATTCACCAATCAATATGATGTAGCCTCTAAATTTCAACAAAATTTAAGCTAGTGTTTCTTTTTTTCAAGAATTGGTGTTCAATTTTATAATATTTTAAACAAAATATTATGTACTTCATTTGTGTTTGTTGATGTAGTATATGAGCATAAGTATTACTTATTAATATTCTGTTCTTGCTATGTGCTCACTTTGGTTGTGATGAATAATGAGAAAAAAGTGATAGAAAGAAGAATCCTTGATGAAAAGAGATCCACAAATTATTACAGTTTTTTTTCAGATGGAACTACATCTTTCTGTCTAATTGCAAAGAGTAGGATTCTATGCTGGGAATCTTATTTTCCAATGACCAAATCAGCATCTCTGATTCTTGGAATATAGCCAGATATGGAAGTCTAATTGCTCTAACCAAAAAACCCACAAAAATAGATTTTGGGCAGATAATGAAGGCTTTGTTGTATGAAGTCAAGGCAGAGTATTCATCACTGAATTTTCACAGAATGCTTTGGAAGCCAAAAATACCAGTAATTGTGACCCAGGAACAATAAATATATAATTTATGACATAAAAAAAAATAATCTAAAACACCTTTTAAACTCTAGTGTTTTTCTTGGATGTTAGCCTACACATAATTTTGTAGAAAGTAGGCTATCAAAATGAAGCATTTAAAAATAAATGAGTGTAATTTATAGCAATCTTTCATTTGCCTTTTTAGCTGTGCCTACATTTATCTATTTGATTTAACATGCTTTAATTCATATTATTTCTCAATCACTGCCAGCACTAGAAACAGATTATGTGGTAGTTCAGGCAGAGATACAATGAAAGCATTCTAATGAGATTTGATGGTGGTGGTTGGTGGGATGTGGGGTGTTTGAGTCTTAATAAGTAAGAGTTCTGGACGTGAGAGGCCTGTTACTTTTCTTCTTTTACTTCTCTTTCCCAAAGGCTAGAACAATCTCATTGCTCTTCCTACAGGTATTTTAATACACACTTTTATAAAATCCCACCTGTATGTTTTATTTATTTATTTTTTAATTAATTATATAATTAAAATTTTTTCAGTGTATGGTTGCCTTTCATCTGCCTCCAGCCACAGACCTGGCTGGAGACCTGGCTTGCAACCTAGTTATGTGCTCTGGCTGGGAATCCAACCAGTGACCTTTAGGTTCGCAGGCAGGCACCTTATCCACTGTGCCACCAGCCAGGGCCTCCCACTTGTATGTTTTAATAAAATAATTCCTTAAATGTTATAGCATGAATTGCCTATACAGCCTAAAGCATACACTTTTTTATTTTTCAATGCTATATCAATTTATTCAATTGGTTGAAACATCATCCTATACACCTAAAGATTGAGGGCTCAATTCCCATTCACAGAACATACCTAGGTTTTGGTTTTGATCCCTGGACAGGTCATGTACCAAAGGCAACCATTCCGTGCTTTTCTCTTCCATCTTCCATCGATGTCTCTTTCCCATCTCCTTCCCTTGCTTCCTCCCTCTGTCTGTCTGTCTCGCTGTCTCTTTCATTCTTCCTCTCTCTCTGAAATCAATAAATACGTATATCCTTGAGTGAGGATTTAAAAAACTATATGCACTATTCTTATATCTATAGTTAGTTTTCAAAATGCATGCATAGTTATATTCAAGTAATCTTTTGTAACTTATAAAATATCTTTATTGAATTTAGGGCTAAAAGTACTTTAGAGACCTTCTATTACAAATTTACCTGTACTCCCACAGCAGAAAGACAAACAAAATCAAAATTTTCTGCTGTGTGTGTAGGTTTTTTAGTTGTATGTGTGGTGCCTTTTGCCATGTTCTGATGCAGCTCCACTGCAAACACATAAGGGGATGTATTTGCATGTGTCAAGTGAGTCCCACGCACTCTGCCTAAGTTAGTCATTGCTAATGATGGTCCTCCTCCAGATTTCTGTGTGCCTATCTCCTTTAGGTTTTTGAGAAAGAACTCTCCTTTACTTCATGAATAATAACATTTACCAATGCTTAGGAGAATTGATACAGGAATCTCAGAGGAGTAGATACACTGCCATATTAAGTATGGACATGAATTCGATGATCAATTTTTATCCTGAAAAGTTTGAATTTAGAAAAAAACAATATGTTGTAGTTTTTTGTTTTAAAGATTTCCTCAAGCTCAAACAGATAATGACTTATATTATACTAGTTTAATCCTATTAAAAGTTGTATTTTGCCATTCACCTCAAAGAAAAAAAAAGTTGTGAGGGTTACATTATGTAATATATATGTAACATTAGCTCAAAAAGGCATTCAGAAATAGGTGTCCCATTGTTTCCTTAATTTTATTGTTGTTGTTTTTATTATTACTCCTATTAATTTTCACACAAGGGATAAGCTTTAATAGCATATTCTTTTTTTTACCTGGACTAACAAAGTAGAAAAAGATTGTGAGCTTTCTTGTTATAGAAAATTAAAATCAAGATAAGATCTGCAGTTTTCTTCTAAACACCTAAGTGCTTTACTGAGTTTGAAATTTGTGGTTTTCCAAAGACACATGGAAATAAATTTACTTTCAGAGCTCCAAATGCCTTCATAGATATGTTTCCATTATTTGGTAAGTGTAATAAAATATGACACTGAGGGAAGAGAAAACACACAATTTCTTTGGTTAACTGCAATGGGCTAGCCCTTCAATCCATCTGTGGGATCCTTAGGAAGGGATAACTTTCCCTTCTGCACAGACAATGGTTGAGTGTGTTTGTATCTGTAAATTGCTACAGAGGTAGAACTATTCTGATTATACTATAAACAGTGACTGATATTTATTAAAGTTTTCAAGCTTCTGAAATAAATTGCATATCTGAATCATTTAGACAGCTGTTATTTATATTAATTTACTTCCTGTTATATAGGGAGTATATTTTGGTTTAAAATTTTTGCTATGCTTTATTCATTACTAAAGATAGGAGGAAAGGGGCTTAAAATATTACTACAGTTGTTAACCTCTTTCTATCTAATACACATCAATGTAGGTATCTCCCAATTATTTTTTTTTTCTCCCAATTAGTTTTTGAGGTATCTGATTAAAAGGATCTACATTTCAATCATTTTACATTAGTATTTATTTATACAGAGTCTTCAAATTTTCCTATGTTTTTCTCTTAAAATTAAAAATATATTGGTAACTGGAAACAAGGCACAGATATCCAGGAAATCTAATTTGGCAATAAATGTTGTTTTGAAGTACACTGTATGGTTTGTGGATAAATATTTCTTTAATGCGTGTAATTACTGGATCAGCAAAATAAATGTGGTCATGTCCTTGTAATTAATACATTGTCAAAAGTTCATTTAACTATAATAATTTTACTGGGAAAATGCTGTCTATGTGCTTCTGCAATAATTTGTTAAATTAAGTGCAATAAATATAAAATTACTCTTACAAATATTTTTATTTTTTTTCAAGGATTTTTTTTTTTTTTTCACTAGGTGTCACATAATGCTTTCAAAAAATTCTTCCATAAAAATCCTCAAGAATATATATGGATAAATACTAAACATTACAGCTGACTTTTCTAAAAATTTAATTTTGGCTTTAGAATGTTACAACACAACATATATTAGAGCTTAGTTTGAAAATATATAGCCAGGAATTATGCAAACTGCCTGCGGTCCTGTCCTTAATACAAGGATACTAGGAGAACAGGACTGTTCTCTTCTGCACTCAGCGGATCATTTATCTGTGGAGGACAGAGTCACAGCACCACTGAATGCTAGGGCTGTAAGGGATCTTAGCAATCCCTTCATGGAACCCCTTCATTTTATAGTCTTGTCACATTGCTCCAAGCCCTCCACAGAAGGATGCTGGGCTCTGTTAAGTGAAACAGCTCTGGGCACTCAAGAAGGACATGATAAATTAAAGGTGCTTTCTTTATAATGTTATGGCCAAAGGGCTGGAGAAAAATATGGTCTACATTGCTGACATTTTACCTGTGTTAAGCATTTAGCTGGAAGTTCTATAAATAAAGGGCAGTGAGGAAACAAGATACTTATCAGAATTGAGAATAGACTGCACTGTATGATAGACATTGCTTAAAGTAGTATGCAGCTAGCGAAGTCCTTTTTTTTTTTTTTTTTTTTTCTGTAGGTTTTATTCAAGTAATGATACATGTGAAATTAAGGATGAACATTTTTAAAAATAGGTAGAGGGGTGGAACAGGTGAGAGGGAGAATGGACAGTTGGTAAGTCATTAAGCACAGACATACATTTTACCAACTTGATAATATCTTCATGTCCTCTTTGTTTCCAGTTTGGTTAAAAAAAAATTTTTAATTATGGCTCCAGATCAACATTTCAAATGCTATCCAGTCTAAATTTTGCCATAAATTTGTGGGTCTTATCATTACCTCATCTGTCCAAAATCTAGCCTGCATCAGAGAAAGCAGCTATTTTGATACTGAGTCCAATTCTTTCTATTCTAACGAACTACCTTGCCTTATAATAGACTACCTTTAATCCTTACAAAGTACCACCAACTTAAATTTACTGTATGTACTTTATGCTGGCTAAAAAATATTAAATAGGAAAGAGTTATTAGTATTTAGCAAAGTGACAAAATATCTTTAAAATCCAGTATCAGTTATTGTGAGACCATTCCTCATCCTGGAAAACATTGGTCTCTTTGTGTATAACTTGGGCTCTTCATTCTCACCCAGCCCTTCTCTACATCTTTGTCTTTGTTTACCCCTATTCCCTTTCTGTCCTGGACTGCTTGTAGAAATATTCTTCTTTGATAATATAGAATCATTCAGTTCCCTGTTTATATTGCCTTCTTCCCCAAGGTCACACACTAATGGGTGTCTTATACACCTAAAGAGATATCTATCAAGTTTCCTAAACAAGAAGCCACAGCCTCTTATGTAAATTACACTATTCCCTAATTATAGAAAAGCAACCAGTACAATATATTCTTGTACTAAATCTGTTTTTTTCCCTTTTCTACCACTCAGGTCTTATTTGAGTAACAATAAGAAGTATATAAAATCAGAGAGGGGAGGACTTCATAATACTTTGAAAGAATTTAAAATCCACTTGTGCAAAACTGTACTAGATATAAATATAGATTTAAATGATATAGATATAGATAGATATAAAGATAGATATAGATACAGATAGATGATATAGATATATAAATAGATATAGATACATGTACTCTGTGATAGTGAGTCTGACAACATGTTAATGTGGTCACATGTTTGGATATGTGGTAAAAAGTTACTAAAGTAGGATATTTAAATATAATTGATTAAAACTACTGCCTATGCCCCGTCTGATTTCCCCTTCACTGCACCTTTGGTCAGAATTGCATTAGAGAGGCCACAGGTCATTTTGGTTATTAGTGTGGGGAAGTTTTGTGATATATCAATTTGGGTTAATGGGTTATATTTATGTGTTTCATAGTCATTTCTGTAGGGATGCCTGATAAAATTTAAGATACCAGTTAAATTTGAATTTCAAATGAACAACAGATAATTTTTTAGTGTATGTCCAAAAAGCATTTTCTGCTGTTCATCTGAAATTCAAATATAACTGGGAATTCTGTTTTTTGTTTATTTGTATGTTTGCTAAATCTTGCTATCATATATATCTTTATTTGGCTTTTGCTAGTCATCCCGATGGAGGATGGCCAGCAAGTGTGCATTCATCCATGGTGCTACTCTTCGTGCATCCAGACCCATATGTGCGGGCTCACTACAAAATGACCATGGCCTGTGGTGCCCTGGCACTAGAAGGATTTAGTAATGAAAGAGATACAGGTCCAGAATTTTCTAAATCAGAAGTTAAACTGTGAAAAACTGTCCCAAATCTTATAGCTCATAAAGAAAAGCAAAGGCCTGATAGAAGATTTCTCAAATTTGACAACAATACGAAGGTTCACATACTCTTACTAACAAAGAATTGTGATT
Source organism: Noctilio leporinus (assembly GCA_004026585.1). Classification (NCBI taxonomy): domain Eukaryota; kingdom Metazoa; phylum Chordata; class Mammalia; order Chiroptera; family Noctilionidae; genus Noctilio; species Noctilio leporinus. The sequence goes on along the minus strand of PVIW01002476.1, from coordinate 33,669 downwards.
CTAAAAATAACTTTTCTCCCTGGGGTCACTGGTTCGATTCCCAGCCAGGGCACATAACCAGGTTGTAAGCCAGGTCTCCAGCCAGGTCCCCAGCTGGAGGAGTTGAAAGGCAACCATGCATTGACGTTTCTCTCCCTTTCTTCCTCCTTCCCTTCCCCTCTCTCTAAAAAGTAATGACTAAAATCTTTAAAAAATAAAATAAAATAAATGCCCTAGAGGCAAATGTTAATTATCTCTTTGTTGTATAGCATATGAAAATTATTAAAATGTTATTCTTATATGAAGAGATAATCAAAGTGCAAGTTTTGGGAGGGGAAGAGGTGGATATGTGACAGGTAGTCAACTGATAACAGTGTAAGTTTCCAAGACATTGAGCTATTTATAATATTCAACAGGTTTTAAATTTGATATTTTAGTGTGTTTTCTCACTCTAAATAAATATATATGTGTTTATGATTTTGTATTCTCCCTTTTTAAGCTTTAGGCTTAGTGTGATAGCTTAAAAATCATCCAGAGACTTAGAGTTATGTTTATAGAGTATTTGGTTTATCTTGTAGGTCTTGATTCTTTTTAGTTTTATTTTAAAATTATTTTTCTTCTTACAATTTATAATATTTATTTATTCTTAATTTTAATTATTTATTTTTATTGTATTTTTCATTACCATTTATCCCTCTTATCACCTATTTCACTTCCACCCACCTTCCTGCCCCCCGTAATCACCAGTCTGTTGTTTGTGTCCATGAATCCTTTCTCATTTTTTGCTCAATTCCTCCACCCACCAAAGCTATCTTCATGCTCTTTATCTATGAACCTGTCTCCATTTTGACTGATAGCTCAGTTTGTTTGTTAGATTCTGCATAAAAGTGAAATCACATGGTATTTGTCTTTCTCTGACTGGCTTATTCCACTTAGCATAAAACTCTCTAGGTCCATTCATGCTGTCCCAAAAGGTAAGATTTTCTTCTTTTCTATAGCTAAGTAGTTTCCCATTGTGTAACTATATCACATTTTTAAAAATTAATTCATCTATTGGTAAGCATTTGAGCTGCTTCCAAATATTGACTATTATAAATAATGCTGCAATGAACTTAAGGGTTTTATGTATATATTCTTTCAAATCAGTGTTTCAGGTTTCTTCAAGATATATTCCCAGAAGTGGAATCACTGGGTCATTAAGCAGTTAAGAACAACTGTGATTTCAAGTCAGTTACTAAATACTCTTGCATGATGGTTGGGAATTAACTTGGTGGCAGATTCTCTGTATTCAGTTCAAGCCCCATCCTCTTTTTTAACCTTTATACCTAGGCCAATTGCTTAGTTTTGTCTGTGCCTCACTGGAGTAAAAAGGAGTATTGTCAGGACTAAGTGAGACGATACATAAGCTTAGAAGAATGGCTGATTTATTTCTCAGTAAACTGTGAATGATAGTATTAAAGTTATGATCAATGTTATCATTCACCCAAAAATTTACCTGATCTACTTTGTTATAAAGCATCAGGTATAAATAGGAGTATGTTAGGCTCACAATGTCAGGTATCATTTACAAATTATTTCACTAGAGCATCTACATGAGGATATATAGGTTCTAATAATAAGCTCAAAAAAAAATATGTCACTTGAAGTGTCCCTTTCTGTGAAGTGTCAATTGAGAGCCATCCAGAGAATTATAGGGTTCTGTTCATACTGTTTTTGACCTGTCTTCTGAATCTTGGATTCTTTTCAGTTTTAGGGAAAAGAATAGCTGACTCAATAACTACTTATGCTCAAAAGGCAGATGCTCTATAAAGGAAATTTTCTTATATACAAAAGAAAAATCATGACACATGATTTGCTCCTTGAGTGTCAAAATGATTCAAAATGAAATTATATTATTTAAAGACACATTTGTACAGGTCCCTCCCACTAATACTACATCCACAATAAAGCCATATAATCAACTTGCTCCTCACCAGGTGAAAACAGAAAATGTCCATCATCCTGGATGATCTTGGGGCAGTTAGTTAATCCTGCCTCAATGGGAAGCCAAATGCTAGCTGAACACTACCTGTAAATTTTTCTGATGCTCATTAACTCAGTGGGAAGATTTGATGATAAACATTCAATTTAGATGTATATGCATATTTGAAGTAAAATAGATCTAGTCATTTTTTACATATGAGGAAATCATCATAGATATTGGTAAAGAAAAAAATGGCTTTTGTGTGGTCTAGTATATGTTATAGACTGAATGCTTATGTCTTTCTTAAATTGGTGTGTTGAATCCCTTGATTCTGAATGTGATAGAGATGGGCCTTTGGGTAATTAGATGTAGATAAGACCATAAATGTATGGCTCCATGATGGTATTATTGTCCTTATAAGAAGATAGAGAGAGACCAGGATTTTCTCTCTTTATGCCATTTGAAGACACAGCAAGTTACCTATCTGCAAAGCAGGAATAGAGACCCCACACTGGGGAACCAAATCAATCAGCTCTTTGGTTTTAGACTCCCCAGCCTCCAGAATTGTGAGAAAAAAATTCTGTTGTTTAAGTCGCCCAGTGAATGGTATTAGTTGTGGCAGACTGAGCTAAGACATTATGCATTAAAATTTAATCTATATTACTTTAGAAGAATGTATAGTTGGCTTTATTATACTATTTAGTTCTATGCGATGTCATTCTTTGTGATGGTGACCAACACTAGATTTCCCTTCAACATTCTCTCTCCCATTGTGCTTTTCCCAATCTGCTCTTTCCCATAACATAGCATTTTTTCAAAGTCAACTGTAATTAGATATTCTCTCTCCCCCACTGATTTCTGAGCTCGGAGATCCTGTAGGTCCCCATTTCCCTGAAGCCCCAGTGCCTACTACCATATTTTGCACAAAGTTACACTTTTAATAATGTTGTTTAACTGAAAGAGTGAGATGGGGATACCCATGTTTCACATTCCCAAAATAATCCTTGACCTCTTTCAAATCTTTTGACTGCCAGCAATAGTTTCACTGTAATTATAGGGGTAATTTACATTTTTCCCCATATTTATTTACAATCTGTGATCCCATATTGAATGGGGACCCCATGCCATAATTTCTGTACAATTTATAGCCAATGCCTAAGTATATCAAATAAAAACACTACGTATGAGACACAACTAAGCATTAAACCTGGGAGGACACAGTAAAACATTAATCTTCACATATCAGAATGTGATTCAAAATTTTTCAGCCAAGTATTGGAGAGTAGAAAGTTACTGTGAAAAGATATTTCTTCCTGAAGTCTGTATTTCACTTTTCTAAGTGTTTATTGCCCTGGCCCACCACCATTCTCAAACATATATTTAAAAAGCACAGAGTTGTTTAATTACTAAAGATAAACATCATCAGCACAGGGATAAATGCTTAGCTAAGACTTGCATCTATCATTCTGGTTGGTACATATGGTAATTTTCTCTAAATTGGCTGGTTTTCTCAGGCTACTGTATCATCCTGAGATATTAAGTTTTTAAATTGGCTCTTCCCACCTCTTTTAAAGTTAGATGGCTGATTGCTGTCACATAATTTAATGATCTAGTCCAATCTATACAATGACTGTGTAACATGGGCAAGATAATTGTAGATGAATTGCATGCCATTAATCAGTTGGCTTTTTGTTCTTACATGTTCCATTGCTTATCATTCAAGTAAGAAAATTGTCTTTTGACAGGGGTCCCATTGCAGCCTTTTTACTGTCCAATAACATCGTGGTTGAGATTTCAAAAGATAAATGAGAATGATATAAGTGTGGCGGGGAGGATTTAGTTAAAAGGCCTGCTTTTATAGGAATTATTTTTAGAAAAATGGAAAAGTTGCCTGAATTGTTGGAGGATGGGTTGTAGAAGGCTTTTATATTTTAAAGCACAGAAATAGTTTAACTTAAATTAGATATTCACCAATTAATTCAATAGACTGTCTTTGATTATGAAAGGATAACAACACCATTTAAACTCTTGGCAAGCAACCCCCACTTCTTCCACCCCCAATAAAGAAACAACAACTGTATTGTTAATGGAACTTTATCTTAAGAGATAGCCTAGACATGTTCTTTGTTGTGATTACACTTTATTCCTTCACAGGTTGGGAGCATCCCTTGTTAAACATTGTATTTACACAGCCTGACTTGAAAATCTAGATTTTTTAAGATGCTCAGTTAATGTTTCTTCAACTAAACTATCTAGTTTTGATCCAGCAAGGCAATATCCACAAATAAGGAGTTATTACTAGAAAATAAATCAGTACGAGACTTCTGGAGGGAGAGGCAACACTGTGAAGAAAATAGTGACATTTGCAATTGTACAGAAGGTGCAATCGGCAGGTTGAATGCAATGTAGAGGCTCCACATGTACTCACCGCATTGTAGGATTTTAATTTCTTTTTATTTATTTAATCTTTAAGAATGATAACTCAAATAACTTAATTATCTTTTAGCTTAGCCAGTGTGACTCGGTTGGAGTATCATTTCATACAACGAAAGGTTGGGGCTTTGATATCTGTTCAGGGCGCGTACTTAGATTATGGGTTTGATCCCTGGTCAGGGCAGGTACAGGAGGTAACTGATGAATGTTTTTCTCTCACATTGATGCCTCTCTCTCTCTCCTCCTACTTCTCTCTCTCTAAAAAAAAAAAAAAAAAAATCAATAAACATATCTTCAAGTGAGGATAATAAAATGATCTTTTATTATTAAGCAATATACTTATGTAAGTGCATTTACATACATGCATACGTACATATGCAGGCAAGTATTTTTTAATATATGTTAGGTTAACCCTAGGCTTTAAGGGTGAAATTCCTGACTGAGTCACTTACAGAAAATTATTCCTCCAGTGAATCTCAATGCAGGAACAAGGAAAGAAGATGGACTTTGCTTGTCTTATAAACAGATTTTCTTGATGTTATACCAGATGTCTTAAATGTACTGTTTCTCTTTTTTTGAATGTTTCCACTTATATCCTCTGGAGTAAAGATGTTTCTATGAGAATGACTATAGATCAGGAAAGTGTGTTTCTTGATAATTACTTGAAGGCAAAGCCGAAAATCTAGAGGGAAACATTAATATGAGATTATTTCAGCATAAACATAAACTATTTACTTCTTTTAAACAGAAAACATTTGAACATATGATATCTTATGAAAGGCATTTGCTCTATTAAAGTGATACAATTTTTAGGTAGAAACAACAGCAAGGAAAAAAATTAGATGAAACTACTTCTCCCACTCTTGTAACTGCATCTTTACCTATATATGAATCATAACTTCTATTGCTTTCTCTTAAAGACTGCATTTTAGTATTAGCTATAAGATGGTGCCTCTTGATGGAAAGCAGATTTGTTGTTGTTGTTGTTGTTGTTGTTGCTTGTTTTTCCTTTAATAGTGTTTGTATTTTTCAGCACAATGTATAATGCTAACTTTTTTAAATAAGCAAGAATGTAGCCATGTACTTAAGTGAAAACAGGGCATAGGAGGCTGGCAGTCATGTAAGAAGAGCTTCATCAAACCCCAGGACGTAAGAATGTGCAGGAATGAATGATCAGGAGTGGCTTTAAATCAATTTTATTTTCACCATTTTAACATTAAGAAGAGTTGTTAGTTGTAAACCAATTGTTATGCAACTTAATGAACTAATTAGGAAAATCAGTTGCAATAATAGTATTGGTGAAAACTGATCTGAATATAAAAAGTACAATTAGAATTCTAATACCACTCTTTTACAACTAGAAAGACTATATAATAATTGTTCATAAGATCTGTTCTTTGTAAAATTAATCATAGGTCATTATTCATTTACTACATTTGACTTCCATAATCCATTCTTCTGTAACTGTGATACAGCACACTTTTGATATATCTGCTGTGTGTATATGTCTTGTGGTCTGTTAGGATGGTCTAGTTAATTTTTTAAATGAAGTTGCATAAACTGCCTCAATATTTTTCCTGTTCCTTGCTTTCTTTAGTGAGTGAATGGCTGTCATCCAGAGATATAAAATATCAAGACCTCTGTTCAAAGACCACACTTGGACTGGCAAGAATGCGCTAACTGCCTAGTTAAATCACAGACAGAGCTAGGGTATACCGAAAAACTTGACAAATAATAGAGAAAAGCCGTGTGAATATCTCCTAGGCCATTTTTAACATGGAAGTTTTCAAAGATGGAATTATGCATACTAGAAGATATATGTCAGTTGTCACTCCTATCTTTTGTTTCTTGAGTTGTGCATTTTTAATATGAATGAAATATTTTTCTCAGAGGTGACTGGGTAATTGTTTTGATAGTTACATAATTTTATGTATCAGTGATAAAATATTTATGAATGCAATTCAAGATATCTATTATAAAGGAAAACTATTTAACCATAGTGGACTAATGGTACATAGGGAAAATGGGTGTCAAAAGGAAATTTATTTTATCTTCCAAGTACTGCTTTCTGTGATAAAATACAATTTGTATGATTGTGGAGTAGCATTGTTTATTTTTCCAGTCAAAAAGTCACTGTCAAAGTATGTTTAGGGGGAAAAAAATGGCTTTAAAACAAATGTATCACAGGGAATATCTAGGTTGTTTAAAAAAAAATAAAAAAAAAAATACTAGGACAGCCTGTTAAAAATGAACATTTCCAATACAATTTGTCACCCATGCATAAATCTTGCTGACATTTTCAGTCACTTTAATAGCCTGCCCATTTTATAAATCAGTATGAACTTGCACAGTTGCAAAAAGTGTGTATTTTGAACATCTCATTTGCATACTTTACCAAAAGCCAATGAGGCAGTGGGAGCAGCACTGGTGATCATAATACGTGTTTGGAGAAAGGCAAAGAAATCACTAATGGTTTTGCCTTCAGGGATTTCTGTACTCCATAGGGGACGAAAATGAGAAATATTTTTCAAACAGCAGGGGTAAAGGTTTTAAAACTAGAAACACATGGAGTGATAAAGATGTTAGTGCCACAGGGCGCATAGCAGGAAAAATTTACAATGTAAAAACTGTAATTTCAGCATTAGGAAGTAATAATCGTGTTTCATCATTGTTATTAAAGCATGACCCTTAAAGTCACATAAATTAGATATAAGTTTCAAAGAAGTTTATTAATCTTTAGCAGGAAAATATTAGGAAAGTTTATTATCACATAAGATTTTCGGGGGGGGGGAGACATGTTCTTTTGATTGTGTGTGGGTGTTTTCAAGGAAGTCTGCATTATTTTGCAGGGTAAATAAAACTTTGCTCTTGATTAGCTGGTGGATATAAATAATGTCTGGAAAGAATTCTTATTTTTTAAAAATTTTCAATAAATTTATTGAGGTGACAATGATTAATACAATTATATAGGTTTCAGGTGAACAATTCTGTAATTCACCATTGACATATTGTGTGTTCACCACACAAAGTCAAGTCTCCACTCATGATCATTCATTTCCCCTTTACACTCTTCTACTGTCCCCACCCCACTTTCCCTTTGGTAATCCCCATAATGTTGTTTGTGCCTAAGGGTTGTTGCTTTTTTCTTAATTTCTTCACTTTTTACACCCAGCCCCCTAAAACCCTCACCTCTAAAGCTGCCAATTTGTTTTCTATATCTGAGTCTGTTTCTGTTTTGTTACCTTATTTTGTTGGTTAGAGTTAATATACCAGTAAAATTATATAATTTGTCTTTCTGGTTGGCTAATGTCACTTAGCATAAAACTCTCTAGGTTCATTCATGCTGTTGCAAAAGGTAAGATTTCCTTCTTTTTTTATGACTGAATAGTATTAATTGTGTAAATGTACCACAGCATTTTTACCCACTCTTCTGCTGATAAGCACTTGAACTGCTACAAAATCTTGGCTACTGTAAATAATGCTGCAATGAATTTAAGGATGCATATATTCTTTTGAATCAGTGTTTCAGGTTTCTTTGGATATATTCCCATCAGTGGATTCACTGGGTCATGAAACAGTTACATTTTTAAAATTTTTTGAAGAAATTACATACTGTTTTCCATAGTGGCTGCACAACCTGCATTCCCACCAACAGTGCATACCCTTTTCTTCTCCACATCCTTGCCAACGCTTGTTGGTTGATTTTTTAAAAAATAAAAGCCATTCTGGCAGTGTGAGGTGGTTTTAATTTGTATTTATCTGATGATTTAGTGATACTGAGCATCTTTTCACATGTCATTGGCCATCTGTATGTCCTCTTTGGAGAAGTGTCCATTTAGGCCCCTTGACCATTTTCAAATAAATTTTTTTTTGTATTGGTATTGAGTTGTATATGTGTTTTATAAATTTTGGATATTAACCCCTTATCAGATATGTCATTGGCAAATATGTTTTCCCTTTCAGTGAGTTGTATTTTTCATTTTGTTGATAGTTTTTGTTGCTGGGTAAAAATTTCTTAGTAGTAGATGTAGTCCCCTGTTAATTTTTCTTTTGCTTTCCTTGCCTAATGAGATATATCAGAAAAAAATATTTCTATAAGAAATGTCTGAGATTTTATTGCCTGTTTTCATCTGGGATTTTTATGGTTTCAAATCTTACATTTAAGTCTTTAATACACTTTGAGTTTATTCTTGTGAATGGTAAAAGAACATGGTTTAATTTCATTTTTTGCATATATCTGTCCAATTCTCTCAATATCACTTATTGAACAAACTACCTTTACCCAATTATATGTTTCTGCCTACTTTGTCAACTATTAATTGACCATTAAAATGTGGGTTTATTTCTGGAATCTCTAATTTGTTCTATTGATCTCTATGTTGGTTTTTATTTCAGTACCATACTGTTTGATTACTATGACCTTGTAGTAAAGTTTCATATAAGGTACAGTAGTTTGTCCCACTTTGTTTTTCTTGCTCAAGATTGCTGAGGCACTCTGGAGTCTTTTGTAGTTCTATAACAAATTTTAGGATTTTTGTTCTAGTTCTGTGAAATATGCCATTGCTATCTTGATAGGAATTATATTGAGGTTGTAAGTTGCTTTGGGTTGTATGGACATTATAATGATGTTAATGCCTCCTACCCATGAACACAGTAGACTCATATGCTTCTACTTATTTGTATCTTTTTCCATTTCTTTCTTCAGTGTTTTATAATTTTCTTAGTACAGGTGTTTTACACACTTGGTTAAATTTATTTCTAGGCAGTTTATTTTATTTTTTGAATCAATGGTAAAGAGGATTGTTTTCATTTTTTAAAAAATATTTTATTCACTATTTTCAGAGAGAGAAGGGCATGGTAGAAGAAAGGGAGAGAGACATTTATGTATGATTGTCTCTCACCTACCTCCAGCTATGGACACGGATGGAGATTTGGCTTGCAATCTGGTTATGTGCCCTGACTAGGAATTAAATCTGGGATCTTTAGGTTCACAGGCTGGCACCTATCCACTGAGCCACCAGCCAAGATGGGGTTGTTATCTTAAGATTCTCTCTTTGATAGTTCATTTTTGGTGTTTCAAATGTAACTGATGTTTGTACATTTATTTTGCATACTGTTACCTTACTGAATTAATGTTTCAATTCTAGTACTGTTTTGGTGGAATCTTTAGGGTTCTCTACATACATTTTAATTTCATCTGCAAATAAAGACAGTTTTAATTCTTCCTTTCCAATTTGAATACCTTTAATTTCTTCTTGTGTGTTTGTTGTACCTAGGACTTCCAGCACTATGTTGAGTAAGAATGGTGAAAGCAACATCCCAGTGTTATTCCTGATCTTAAAAGAAATGCTTTTAGTTTTTGCCCACTGAGTATGAGATGTTGGTTATGCATTTGTCATATATGGTCTTTATTACATTGAGTTCCCTTTATTCCTACTTTGCTAAGATTTTTATCACAAATCGGTGCTGGATTTAATCAAATGCTGTTTCTGCATCTATTGATACAATCATGTAGCTTTTATGTTTCACTTTGTTAAAGTGGTGTATGACAGTTATTGATTTGTAAAGGTTGTACCAACCTTGCCTTCCCAAAATAAAGCCCACTTGTTCGTGGTTTATGATCTTTTAAATAGATTCCTGGATTCAGTTTGCTAATATATTGTTGAGCATTTTAGTATCTATGTGCATCAGAGATATTGGCCATTAATACTTTTTTACATTTGTGGTGTCCTAATCTTGTTTTGTGACTAGAATTATGCTGATCTCATAAAACAAGCTTGAGAGTTTTCTCTTGAATTTTTTTGGAATAATTTGAGAAGGATACATATTAATTCCTCTTTGAATATTTGATAAACTCACCTGTGAAGCCACCTTATCCAGGAATTTTTTTTTTAAGTTTTTGATTTGTGCTTTAATTTTATTATTTGTATTTTGTCTACTCAGCTTTTCTGATTCTTCATGTTCCAGTTTAGGAAAATGATATATTTCTAAGAATTTATTTGTTTCATGCAGTTTGTCCAATTTGTTGGCCTATAGTTGTTCATAATATTTTCTTAATCATTTTTGTTTTGTAGAGTCAGTTCTTACTCTTCTTTCATTTGTGATTTTCTTTTATTTGCATTCTCTCTCTCACTTTCTCTTGGTGTGTCTGGTTAAAAGTTTGTCAGTCTTACTTATCTTTATAAAGAAAATATTTCATTGGTTTCATTGATTTTTTTTGTATTGCTTTTTTAGACTATTTTGTTATTTCTGCTGTTATCTTTGTTCTTTCCTGTCTACTCACTTTTGACTTTGTTTGTTATTCTTCTAGTTCCTTTATGGATAAAGTTAAATTGTTTATTTGATATTTTTCTTGTTTCTTGAGTAGTCCTGAAATGTTATAAATTTCTTTTGTATGACTCCTTTCACTGGGTCCTATAGATTTGGGGTTATTGTGTTCTCATTTTCATTTGTTTCAAGGCAACTTTTTATTTCATCCTTGATTTCATTGTTAAACCGCTTGTTGTTTAATAGTTTGTTATTTAGCCTCCATGTCTTTGTGTTTTTCAGTATTTTCTTGTGGTTGATTTCTAGTTTCATATATTTATTATCAGAGAAAATGCTTGATATAATTTCAATCTTAAATTTATTGAGACTTGTTTTCTGTCCGAGCATGTAATCTATTCTAGAAAATGTTCCATGTGCACTTGAAAAAAATGTGTTCCTTGTAGTGTATTCGTTATTTCAGATATTGTATTCTTCATTTCTGACTGGTTCTGTTTCATGGTTTTATGTATTATGTTATGCTTCCTATCTCTTTGTTGAAATTCTAAGTTCCTTGAACATTCTTATAACCATTTTTATGAAAACTATGGCTTAAAAATTGATTGCTTCCATTTCATTTACCTTTTTTTTCTGGAGGTTTTTCCTGTTCTTCATTTGGTGAATGTTTCTTTGTCTCTCCATTTTAGCTGCTTTATTATGTTAGTTTCTATATTTTACTAGATCTTCTAGTTTCCCAGGCTTATATAGTAGATATCCTGTGGAATCCAGGGTCTCAGTCTCCTTGATCAAGGTGAACTTGATCTTGAACACCTTGAACTCCTGAATCAAGGTGTTCCAAGACCCTGGTTGCTACAGGAATATTTCTTGTGTGCATTGTCTGGGCCTTCCTTTTGTAGTTGAGTTTTGATTTCCATTGGCCTGTTCATGCTTGGGGTCAACCCCAGGCTGGCTGACTATGAGGAATGACTCTGACTATAGTGTATAAGCTGCTGTGCAGGTGCTGAGCACACAAAATGAAATTATTCTCAGCAGAATGTCTGCCAACATATCCCTTTGGATATGCTGCTTGGGAAGCTAATTGGATCCTTTTCTGATGTTGTCTGAAATTGGTCATTGACTGTTTTGGTTCTGGGGCCTCTTGAGAGAGACTCTGGTTCAGACCAATGTCAGACACTGCCTGTGACAAGCCCTGAGCAACATGCTTGGTATTAGAAAGCAATTCACAGTTTGTGTTTGTCCTTGCTGGCTTGGGAACATATGGGAATTTCAGAGTGTGGGGGCTCTTGCTTTCTCCTAGGCTTATATCACAAGCAGGGGAGTTTTCTACCCCAAAATGATGACATCTGTGTTGTTAGAGAGTGACTCAATGCAAGGACTCTGGTGGATATCCCTCAGTTCTCTCCCCATACCCACAAATTGAGTCTCTCCTCACAGAACTCCAGTGTACTGGTCTTTTAAGAGGGCACCTGTATCTCTAGCAGACTATTGTCTCTCCCTGTGGTAGACTGGTAGACAGAATATCCCTGCTGAATTTTTGCCTCCAGATTTTATCTGGATGCTTCTTTCCTTCTCTGGTACTCTGGCATGGGGATCCTGGCTTGGAGTTGAGACCCCAGGTCCTCAGGGGGAACCTCTGCCACTGAGATAGCCCTCCAAAATCTCATCCATCACTAATGAGAGCAGAGCCATCCCTTTTTATGTGTCCACTCTTCCCATTAGTCTCTGTGTGGCTTCTATACATTCTTGGTTATAAGACTTCCCTTCAGGTAGCTTTTAGTTGGTTATTCAGGTTGAAAAATAATGTGCTCAAGTATACAGAAGTTGGTAGAATAAAAATTCAAAATTATTTAAGGCCCTGGGTGGTGGCACAGTGGACAGGTGCCAGCCAGCAAACCCAAAGGTTGCTGGTTTGATTCCTAGCCAGGGCACATAACCAGGTTGCAAACCAGGTCTCCAGCCAGGTATATAGCTGGAGGCAGGTGAAAGGCAACCACACATTGATACTTCTCTTCCTTTCTGCCTCTCTCCCATCTCCTCTCTCTAAAAATAATAAAATAAAATCTTATTAAAAATTCAAAATTATTTAAAATTACATGAATTAATGCAAAAGACTTCCAGTTATTGTGATAAGCTTGTGTAATAGACCCCATCATTATGATGTCTGTTATTGATTTATTTAATAACACAGTCTCATTCACAGATATCACTTATATAGTTCTATATAATTATTTTAAACATTTTGTAATATATTAAAAATACTTTCATATAAACAAAAGAGACATTTGTCTACTTTAAAAGCAATAGTCATCCATAGTTAGGTTGGCTGACATTCAAAGTCTATTGCAGAATCATAAAGTGAATAGGTTTCATTGCATTTGAGATTTGCTGCAAGAAAAACAAAATGTCCTAGTAGTAGAAAATTCATCAGTGACAACGTGATACAAGGATTGAGAAAAATAACCATTCTTAGTGGACTCAACTGTTTTTGAGAAAAAGCAGAATAGCCAGAGGAACTAGATTACAATGGAAAGAAAGAGTAAAATTGTCACTAAGTTCTCACAGAGAAAAGGACATGGTATAGTCTACATTACACATATACTTAAGAGTAAGATAGAAATAACAGGAGAGGAAGAAAGTAAATTAAGATAACTATGATACTTTATGCTAAGTCATTGGAAAAATTAACCATAACTAATTAGCATATGGAAAACACAGGCAAAGTGTAAATGGCAAGGGTTAAATAAGTCCAGACTTTTACCCATCTATAAGGCAAATAGAATTTGAAAATAAACAAATAATGAAGAATGCTATCTGTCCTTCAAAAATAAATAAATGTCATTGCTTGTCTTAGAGAAATCTTCTATGTTGTTCTTTTATTGACTGTATCCTTCCTATTTAATCTATATCATATTTATGCTATTTCAGTGAAGTTTTCATTCTATTTGGCAGGGTGATATTTTAAGTTTATGTTGCTATGTCCATGGAGAAATTCACATTGCAGATTTAACTACATATCAACATACCCACTCTATAGCATGAGACCTGTTCTAAAGTGTTAGCATTTCACAGGTTATATTGCAATAACAAATCACAGTCATATTTACACAAACATTTATTTGTCACCATATTACAAGTCTTCATTATTTGTTCTCTGTGGCTCTTACTTATATTTATTCTTGGTTCCAGACAGAAAGATCACTGTGAAACGATATGTCTCTTAAGTCATTCTGTCAAGTCTTCTCACATTTCATTAGCCAGGGGAAGCCACATGGCAACCCCGATGCCCATACCTTATCCATGTGGCATCCCATAAGAAGGCCCTTCAAATGGCTGAAAAATGCATTGCAATTTAGGACCCTTTTATGGAGGATAGGGAGTAATTTGGGAACAATAATGAAATTTGTTTTATCTGTAAATATAATAATACAATTGCCATGTTGAAAAGCTTTGAAATGAGAATGTCTAACTACAAAGTTCTTTTTAATTATTGCAAATATGGTTTTATTCTAACCATAGAGGTTTGGTGGGAAGTAGAAGATACAGTTTACCTGGGGAAATCATAAAGCAGTGCTGAACATTTCATTACCAAAACAATTGGAAGGAGAAAACTTTTTTAAAGTCACCAAAAATTTAAGGAAGGTTTTCCAGCAATCTTAGTTCCCTAATGGCAGGCTGCCATAAGGTGTGAAGTTGTTACATGGACAATATGTGGGGTCAATTGTGGGTGGGGGGATGGAGAAAGAGGAGGGTGGGAAAGGGGAGAGTGGGGTGGGGCGGATGAAGGTAATACAAGAAAATTAAATTTAAAAATAAAATAAATATTTTATTGGGAAAATTAAAAATAATTAATTATTTTTATAAAAAAGAGCGACGTTGTTTAAACCTGTGGTGCGGCCTGCTCATCTTCTTCCATGGTAATCAAATTGCAACTGGGATGTAACTGCTCATTGAGACAACTCAGCTTTTAGCCTCACCTCCAATTATACTTGTCATGTGTCTTAGCTTTCTTCAGTGGATTAATTATGGGTGTGATGGCTGCTACTTCCATGTCTGTTTCCATAAGAATTTCTACATGTGTGTTACTTATTCTCCACCCCTTTTTCTAGGGGGTGGAAAGTGATGACTATTCTGTCACTGAAAGTCACATGTTGAAGATGGAGAGTTACTGTGTGTGACTGTATCAGGAACACCAGTCCTGCACTGTTACACAAAAGAGAAAGAAAATTTTATTGTATTTGAGTTGCTATATTATGGGATCTAGTCATGACAGGAGTTAATGTTTTCTAATACACTCTTTCAATATATTCTCTCTTTAGCCAGAGATATTATGTATAAAATAGTCCTTTTCTCTCTTTTTTCCTACTCAAAAAAATGTTGGTGACTTTCTACCATCTATAGAATAAGGTAAAAATGATTCAGTGCATCTTTCAAAGAACTTATCAAATGTCCTGCATTCCTGCTACTTTACTACATGCATAGTATAAATAACAAAGGTTTGCTTAGTTTCTTTATTACTATATGTTGTTCAGCTTCTGTGACTGATGATTCTATTCTCATTTTCAGTAAAGCACTTTCTTTTTTTGAAACACTATTGATTCTTTAGCTCTGCCATATTCTATACATATTTTCCTCTCAATCCAATTATTAAGAATTACTTGCACTAATAATAGAAAAAAATTATCACACATCCTCCATCACAGGATTTAATGTAAGTATTCTTTTTCTGCATTAGGTTATATACTTCTAATAAACAGACTTTCCTATCATCTGAGCATTTTTAACACAGCATCTGGCTTTCAACAAGTACTTGTAACCACAAAAATTATCTTGAAAGTTGACCAGGAAATGGTTACAAATTGATCCTGTACCATCCATTGATATTATTTTGTCATAGAGATTCAATTAAAACTTCAAGGAAAATAAGTAAACCAAATTGACTCATTGCACATAAATATCCATGGTAAAGATGACCATTGAATATAGTATGATGAATTAGAATAAAATTTTGAATTTTGACAGATGAGTTTGCTAGAATAAGCTATTACTTTTGTAGAATTGAATGTCTTCTGTTATCAAGAATTTTGCCCATATTTTAAGTTATGGATACTATATTTTGAGGCAAAAGGGAACATATAAGTATTGGGTTTAGATAAATTCATAATGTAAAACAGAATTTATATCTTAAAATTGGTTTCTCTATTGCTGCATAAATTTTACTTTTCTCAACTCAAGGCAAATATTTCAATGATTTGTCTGTTTGTGGTCATGAAAGATTTTGACCACGAAATTTACCTAAGACTTTTGTTAAAATGACTTGTCATCTTATGAGTAGTTAAGAATATTAATGCTCTTTTTCAAATAAATTATGCCATTGTTATTTTTTTTATTTGGAGGTTCTCAGTACCTCAATTTTACTTGTAAATTTGTTTATGACATTCATAATTTTTCCAAGTAGTGACTTATAAAGTAGCTAGTGAAATACTTTAGAGAAAGGGATAGCCTCATTGACTTATTTGTATTTACAGAAAGCTATGCTTTAATATGTTATTGTTGCAGGAAGCTATGACAAAAAGAAAAAGTTGGGTTGCTTTTAAAAGAAGACTTTTCATTATATGTAAATTGTTACTAAAAATTGAAGTTATATGTGTTAGGTCCATTATCTTGATGATAACAAATCATAGCATCTCCTGTAGAATATTAAGATAAGTAAGAAAGCAGGTAATGACATTATATAGGAAAATAAGAGTGGGAAAAATATAATTAATTAATAGTGGTAGATGTTTTTCAAAATTGAGAACAGATTTCTAAACTAGAAATTATATATAGAAATAACATAATTCTCTGACTTATGAGTAAAACTCAGATAAAATATCATAGATCTTAAAGTTTATAAGAATCAATCACTCGTTTTCAGTATGGATTTGAATTGTCAACCCTGATATTGGCTCTTTTCTATTACTTTTGTTATGATTTCTTAATAAAGGCAGACACTCTCTAATACAATTTTCACAAGTAATATTGGACTAATTTATTAAACAGAAATAGGCAGAAGGCCCTGCATTTTATGGATCATCTAAGAATTCATAAATGGTCCTCTTGCATGGAGCACATACATTGGCTAAATGCGGCTGATTAATTTTAAGAGGAAAAGCTATACCACTTGGATCCATCATTAGCAGGTATCCTATACTAGTATTTCTGAAAACAAACTATTATCTAATTTTGGCTTAATTGATTAATTAAAATATAGCATATCTATTATTTTTCTAGGTATTAAGAGTGAAAACATACAAATAAATACTTAGCATCTTTTAAAAATCCAGGGAGGAATGTACTGCTTTATCAGTTGGAATCTTTAAAAGTAACAGATAACACATTCAAATTTAATTATTCAATTCAATAATTAAAAGGTTAATTCAAAGAATTGGGAAGAGTTGAGATCATATCGAAGGGATGGTGAGTAATTTGAGTTTAGTAGGGGGTAGCTTGGCCCCACCTAAGCCATAATCAACAAGAGGGGAGAGTGGTTGACACACTTGAAGAACGAAAGAAAGGACTGTTGTGGAGGTGACCACCTCACAGGAGCTAAAATACACAGCCCTGTTCACTCTGCAAGGCATGCACGCTGAACTTTCTCTGCTACACACTTTCCCCAGACCAATGATAAAACAGGAGCAGAAACCAGAGGGCAAATGAGCTTATCAAAATCCGTTAGGTCAGCCTAAGAGGGCAGATTGGGTAAAAGACCTGAGTAGACACTTCTCCAAGGAGGACATACAGAAGGCCAAAAGACATATGAAAAGATGTTCAATGTCACTCATCATTATAGAAATGCAAACTAAAACTACATGAGATATCCTATCAGAATGGCTGTCATCAATAAATCAACAAACGAGTGTTGGTAAAAATGTGGAAAAATGATACCTTAGAGCACTGTTGATGGGAATGCAGACTGGTGTAGCCACTGTGGATAGCAGTATGGAGTTAACTCAAAAAATGAAAGTGAAACTGTCTTATGACCTAGCATTTCCACTTCTGAAAATATATCCAAAGAAACCCAAAACACTAATTTGAAAAACTACATGCATCTCTATGTTCCTGTGGCATTATTTTCAACACCAAGATTCAGAAGCAACCCAAGTGTCCATCAGTAGATGAATGGATATGAAAGCTATGGTACATTTACGTAATGAAATTCTACTTGGCCATAAAAAAGAAGAAAATCTTGAACTTGCAACAGCATGGATGGACTTGAAGAGCATTATACTAACTAATATAAGTCAGTTAGAAAAAGACAATACCATGTGATTTCACTTATATGAGGAATCTAATTACTGAGACTCATAGATAGCAAGCAGGCTGACAGCTATCAGGGTGGAGTGTTGGTGGGCTCAGTAGGAGGGTAGAAGAATTGAGACAGGAACAATAGTGTGGTGATTGTTGGAGGAGGTGGAGTGGGGGAAGGTAGAGGAGGATATAAGGGGCATAAATGGTGATGGAAGGAGACTTGGTGTGATGAACACACAATAGAATGTACAGATGATGTATAGAATTGTTATAGAATTGCGTTATAGAATTGTGCACCTTAAACTTGTATAACTTTGTTAACCACCCCAATAAATTAAATTAAAAGAAGAAAAAAAATTGCAAGGAAAAAATAGAAAGGTGGATCATAGATATCTAACCCAATTATTATATTATATGGATGAGGAAAAAGTCATAGCTAATAAATGGAAAAGTCCAGATTCAAAGTCAGGTCAGATTTGTCTGTTTCAGAGACCAAATGGACTTACATTAGTGTAAAGAAGAGGCTAAACTTCAGAGAAAAGAGCAATACCGTATAATCAACATCAAGATGTCAAGGATGTTTCCTATCCTATGGCTACAGGTGTGGGAGAAAGAAACTACCAGTTCTTTTATCTGCAAATGGGTTTGGAACTGTGCCTGTGCCCAGTGAAAATTATTAGAGGATGTCAGAAAAGCATCACATAAGTGATCCAGTTATTTATTTAAAATTGTTGGTTGCAACTAAATCAAGTTTCTTGGTTTCATACCTTCTCTATCTATAAACTTTGCCCAGAAATTGTTTTTTCTTTGTTACTTGGGGAGAATTGATGAAGGCTAGAAATATTTTAACTTTGGGACTTTCAGAGTATTGGTGTTTTTGTTGCTGTCTTTGAAGATCTAGGTATTGTGAACATTATCTCTATTGATCATACTCAGGCTTCTAGTCTAAATCTTGTCAAATTGAATCATTTTAAATGACCAGAAGTACTTTGGGGAAGATGAAGCTTGTTCTTTACTCTGAGCATGCATGTATGGATATACTCTGTAAAACTCCATTGTCAGCATCCAAACGTTGTAAATAATGCCACTGTGCATTCATAAAACCCTATACATTATACCATGGGATTATTTTTAGTATTGTCACTGTGTTACCAAGAAAAGCTTGTAACTTTGGTCTAAACTGTGATTACATATGCTCAGATGATAATTTGATATAACTGAGTGTGCTCTTTGTTGTATTCTCCATTCAGTTTATGTTCAATATTTGAAGACATATTTAATAGTGGTTATCAAGGTTAGAGTAAGCCCTATAGATACCTCTCTAGAATCAAACTCCTCAGTCAACTTTTTCATTAGCTGGTAACATTGTTAACAACTAAGATTGCTAGTGCAGGGATGATAGAATTCTGCAGTTTCTTTACTTGGGACAAAATTATTTTCATCCTTATCTAAATGCTCTATTTTTATAACACATCTGCTTAGCTTACACAAGGTATACATTTTTAACACCTTAAATATTTTTATTTTTGTAAGATTATTTGTAAAAAGATGCTTGATCAATTCTTAGTCTTCCATAAGTACTATTTAATTTCTAAATCCTCACAAATACAAGACTCAGGTATACTTTGTCACCAAAGGTGGGAAGTTTGAATTTTTAACTTTGTTAAGTCCAAAAGCTTATTATTTTGGACAACATTTTTACTTTGTTTACAAGCATAAGACCCTGGATTTGAGTCTAATGTCATGATTGTTTGAGACTTTTTGGGCAACCTTCTTTGGGGAAGGATATGTTTATTTATTGTGCTGAGAGAAAGCAGGTGAATCTATGTGACTATTAGGTAAAGTGTAATAGGTTATGTTATTGTGTCCACTTACTCACTTTTCTTTATGAAGAAGACTATGGATATCTCCCTATTGCCAAGTGAATAAAAGTGAACCCCGCTGGAAGACATTTATACCTATGACCCATTGATGTGAGGCATAGCTGGTGACTTAATTTAACTAATGGAGTAAAGGTTGAAATGTTGAAACCATATCTCAGCAGGAGTTTATGAGCCACGAATTTTTATCATTCTCTTTTTCTTCTTCCATGTGAGTAGTATGGGTGGCAAAAAAGTTCATTTGTTTTTTTAACCTAAGATGGCTCTTGTAGCACTTAGTTGCCTTCAACTTCATCCAAAGCAATTTTGTTATATTCTATTGTGCCAGGTGTCATAGTAGCATTCATTAAAAACAAACAAACAAAAAACATCAAAATTGGTGAATTTTAGTATAGCCATTCTAATATTGAAGATGGAAGAAAATATGCAACATTTTTGGCAAATTATGCTTTATTACTTCAAGAAAGGTAAAAACACAACTGAAACAAAAGAAGAGAAAGATTTGTGCAGTGTGTGGAGAAGACATTGTGAAGGATTGGATGTGCTAAGGGTGGTTTGTGAAGTTTATTTAATGTTGGAAATTTCTTGTTAAATGAGGCTCCATAGTTGGGTAGACCAGTAAAAGTTGATAGCAATCAAATCGAGACATTAATTGAGAACAATCAGCATTGTACAACATAGGAGATAGCTGACATACTAAAAATACCCAAAATCAGTAAAGTTATTGGTGAAAATGAAGAATGTGTCTTTTCAATTGGGATAACTAATGTAATAACAATAAAAAAAAATTAAATGTCTTTTATTTTACAGAAACACACATGCACACATACACTTTTTGGCCAACCTGATATGTCTCAGATGCAGCTGCTCCTTCAACTTGGATCCTATAATGAAGAACACCGAAGAAATAAGAGCCACTTACCACACTCAGACAATATAGGAATAAAGAACTGACAAAATGTTGGATTGGCAAAAAAAAAAAAAAAAAATCCATGGTTTTTTTTTTTTTCCCCATAAAATACACATTTTTAATTTTCATCAATAATTTTATTGATTTGGATATTTTGAATATGATGTCTGTATCCCACGTGATATAAAATGTTGATTGTTCTCAATGAATATTTTGATTTAATTGCTATCAATTTTAACTGGTCTTTCCAACCATGGAGCATCATTTAGAAAGCAATTTCAAGCATGAAACTTCACAAACCACTTTTAACATGGTCGATCCACCATTTCCACACACTGTACAAATCTTTCTCATTAGATTATGTTTCATTTTAACCTTTCTTGAAAAAATAAAGCATAACATACCAAAACATGGTGTATTTTCTTCTATCTTTAATATTAAAATTATTACATAAAAATTCACCAATTTTGATGTTTTTATTCAATGCATGCTGATGTGAAAGCTGTCACAATAGAACCTAACAGAATCGTTTTGAATGAGTTAAAAATGAAGTGCCACTAGAGCCATCTTATGAAAAAAATACAAATGAACGTTTTGGCCAAGCCAATACTTAGATTTAAGAGATCACCTAGAAAAAGTAAGTGTTATATGAATATGATAAACTTGGGCCTTTTCCACTTTTTGTTGGTGAGGGTATAAAAGGATTAGAAGGATAATAATACATTTTTCAGGGAGATGTAAAAAACAAACAAACAAACAAACAAAATAGCTAAGCATTACCAGAGTAGTTTGAATGCATGACAGAGCCAAATAATATAGAGAAGTCAAAATTTGAGATATTGTCTATGGTTTCTCATATTGTCTATGTGGTTTGTGAAGCCATAAGTGAAGGTGTCATCCTTTTTTTTTTTTAATTTCTTATTTTATTTTATTTTATTGTTGTTGTATTACATCCATCCCCTTTTTGCTCCCCTCTGTCCCCCTCCCCACCCACCCACTCCCCCCAAAGTCAATCCCACCTGTTGTCCATGTCCATGGTTCCTTTATACTAGGTTCTTGTCTAAGCTGCTCCCCTTTCTTGCCTCTGCCTCTCCCCTCCCCCCAACTCCTTTCCCCCTGACCACTGAAGGCCTATTCCTTGTATTCATATACTTGGTTCTGTTTGGCTTGTTGTTAGTTTTGCTCATTATCATCCTTTTAATTTTATACAATTACTGTATCACTCACTGTCATAAACATTGATGAACATGCTTCTTACTATTTTAGAATGCAACCATTTTCCTGACCAGGGTATATCTTTCTTCACTTTTTTTTCTATTTTCTTCAAAATAGTCTCATAATGTTAAGATTCTCTTACTTAATTTATCTTTGGCATTTCAATAGTTCATGCATTTGCAAGACAGCCTTCTTACTATTTTCACCTTTTAATAATGTGGTTTATAATGAGCTTACCTCATCTATACTGCACTTGACAAAAAGAAAACTAGAATAAAATATTGGTCTTCAAATCTCAAGATTTAAATTGTACTATTGCAACATTACCCAAGAATGTAAGTTAGGAAAAATTGTCAGAGGCTTTTAAGGTGTCAGAAAGGGCAGGATCCACATGGATAAATTATGAGAATTTTTTTCTTTTTTCTATTATGCCAAAAAGTATCACCACTAGTTTTCACTCTGAGTTGTTGAGCCTAAGTCTTTCACACAAGAAATCTTAAAACTCTCTAAAGCATTTTTCTATTTATTTTTATTTAACTTTTTTTACTTCATTTATGTTTCTGAGTATGCTTTAGATTTATTCCATTTTCCATCTCAAGTATCTGTGCATTATCAGACTAGTCCTATGTTTGTCTAATTACTCAGAATGTGCATTTATAAAGTTGTTACTTAAATTTAATTTCAAATATAAATAACATGGTATTGAGATGTGATTTGTTTATATAAACAGTAGCTTAATGTTATTCAGGACCATTAGTAGTTTTTAAAGTTAATAAAAAATAATTTTAGAGAACCAAGATGGTGCAGTTAAGGAAGAAGAAAAAAGTAAGAAAATGTGGATATATATTACATAGAAGACATGCTATCTTTCTTATTCACTGTTGAAAAAAATATGTGCTTATTTGTGGGTGTGTAGTATATAGATTTTGTTAGCAATTTATGTTTTAAATAGTAACCAACTGGTCATGGGTATGTTGTGAAATCAGTCAATCTTTAGGTTAGAAAAGATGCTGAGAATGAAGACCAATTTGGATGGAAGTTGCAAACTACTAAACTATGTGATTCATGTACATAGACAATGTATAGTCTTATATTAGCATGTAAATTAGATGAGATTCCTTTCAACTAAATTGTGGAAATATACATTTCCAGTTATGAAGGCCTCTAAACTAGGGATACTTGGGAAAAGGGAATTAGTGCTATAGTAAACTTTATTATTGAAATATGAACATACCTAATCTCTACCTCAACAGACTCTTCATAGTTCAGGGGTTAGTTTAGGACCACATAGGAAGTCAACCACAAGTTTAAAAAATAGCTAGAATACTATTCCACAAAATTATTTAAATCTTAGGGCTTTTTATTTTTCACCTCAACTTAATAGACATAATAATTTCTACTCTGGGGACCAGCTAAGCATTGCAAGTGCCATT
Organism: Noctilio leporinus; assembly: GCA_004026585.1. Classification (NCBI taxonomy): domain Eukaryota; kingdom Metazoa; phylum Chordata; class Mammalia; order Chiroptera; family Noctilionidae; genus Noctilio; species Noctilio leporinus. Next base: position 10,305 of record PVIW01002476.1, on the reverse strand, counting down.
ATTTCTGAGGGCATCAATTTGTAAAACACATGTAGAAGAAAAACAGAGGGTATTGAAAGAAGTAAGACCTGTGCACAGCCTAAATAAATAAATAAATAAATAAATAAATCTACTATTTAAGATGGAAAACACCAAAAAGAATAAGTTAAAGTTCTAGTAGCTCAAAATAAAGTTGAGTTGTATTGTTGGAGGGGAATGATCTGACTCAAAAACCAAATTCATTTATTACTATGGGTTTGGCACTGTCTCTAGGACAACTTCCACAAAAATGAGTTCTGCAATGCACCGTTTCTGTGATATATTTTACAAAAATAGCATTCCAGAGTAAAATAAATATTAAAGAAGAAAAACTTCTTAATCTTGCTACAATATAACTAAAATACTATAATTTAACATGTAATAATTATGTAAGCTATTGGCATATTTTTAATTTTTTGTATTAACTCTTTAAAATCCAGTATGTACTTTAAATATGTGTAAAAATATGTATGTATGTAAATGTATTTTTTCATGTGTTTGGTAATATTGCAATTCATATTACATAAAAGAGTAATTCTTTAAACAAATAAAAATAATAATTTTAGGGTATTATCAAAAAGAAGGTTTGTAGGAAGGAGTAAAGTTATTGTGGTAATGTTAATACACAATTTATTATTTCTATTGGATAATTACAATATAATATCAAATATTTGTAAGCTTTATTGTATGTCAGACATAATTCTAAACTTTTTATATGCTAATTTATTTAATGCTAATCTATTTTACAGATGAGGGTACTAGGGCACAGATAAGTTTAAAAACTTGCCCATGGACAAACATCTAATGTGCCAGATTTATCAAACCCAAGCAATCTGAATCAGAGCCCCTGTTTTACTATATAAAAGATTCACAAATACTAACATTAAAATTTGTATTACTGTGCAGATTCTCTCAGTCTTCTACTAAAGTACCATAAATCATAAAGCTTTAGAGCTGTCATAGGAAAAAGATTATTAGTTGGATTTAGTATCCTGTCCCTAAGCTAAACCTTATAATTTTGGTAGAGATGTTTACCAACATTTGTGTTTACTTTTATACAATGGAACTTTATTTGTTATCTTAATTCACTGTGTATTTTATTTATAGTTCTCCCTGAGTTAGGAGACTCTAAAAGGCTGGGAGGATGATTTGTTTATCTTGCTGATACTACATCATCAGTGCCTGTCTTTGCAAGCTCTTCTAAGGAAAAGACACTGTCACATTATTTACATAGGTTCAATTTTTGCTAGTTTCTAAATCAGCTCTGACATCTGGCATCATGGGTTTTTCTTTTTGTTGTTGTTATTGTTATTGTTCCTCATATAGGGACCAATCTTGCAGAATCACATGGCAGCCCCTTCAATACATTCAAATTGTCCCACCACCCAAACATGACATATGCAAGTATTATTATCTATCAAGACCCAGTCTGGAATTTCCAGGCTCTCTCCTTTATTTCTCAACCTTGTGCAAGACATAAAACACTATATTCTATTTTCCTGAATCATTCGGATAGCTATTTTCAATAATAAACATTAAGTTTTTGCTCTAACCATGCTTTAGGTTCCATATTTGCTTCAACTCAGCACTGGTACAATGCAGAGGTGTCAGAATGCTTAACACAGGGAAATTCATTTAGTTTTGACACACATAGGCATTCAATATATGTTTAAAGAATTGAGTTATAACCAACCAGTTTTACTCTCTTAAGAAATGTATTTAAGATAAACTCAATTGGAAAGGGTAGGGTTAAATGACTTGGTAGAATTTTATGATTTAAATCAAACTGTTTAGCAAGTATAGAAAGTAGTATTTAATGTTTAGCCATTAGTGGATTAATGGATTTAAGTGAGATGTATTAGATACCCATGGGTATAAAAAAACATTCCATCTCAAAATAAAATTCTCATCACACATTTGGCCAAATTGTTTTGAAATAGAAACAAGAATTTTATTTATGGACTACATGGAGTACATTCTTGTATGTTTCCTTCCCCTTTTCTTTCATTTCCTCTTTCTTTTTTTCTCTTTTTCTTTTGTTTTAATTTTTGTCTGCAAAGAATGAGTACTTATAGAAAACTATAAAAATGGGATTTATGTAGAGAACAAAATGTTCTAAAATAGCTTAATGTGGTTAATTTGTTGATTATCAAGGAAAAATTATCAGTTTTCATGATTAGGCTTTGAATTCCAAACAAGTATCACAGCAGTGAATGTGCTATTTTTGTAGCAATTAATTAAGTAATTAAGGCATATAAAGTAATTACTGATTTGATTCATAAATCAGTAATTTGATAAACCAATATCAACAACTAAGGATAAGAGTAAAAGTATAAGGTAGATAGATGGTCATCATACAGCCCATGAAATAAATGTCTAAGTTAGTTACTGATGGATCAGTCTGAAAAGAGCCTGGGAAGGACCAGAGCCTGGAGTTTTTTATTTCCATATTGACAGGTAGAGAGAGAATCTCCCTGGTGTAGGAACTGTCCAGATATATATGACTATATTTCAGAATGGCAGTTAATTTCAGGGATACAAGATAACTTTAGTTCCTGATAGACAAGAAAAGTAGGACAACACAGTTATAGAGAAGCTAGAACTTGAAGTTTAGGCATGTAATTCTCTAGACTGTCTATAAAGCAAAGAAGTCCAAGTCTTCAGCTGCGACTCAGGCACAAGAACTCAGTTTCTAAAAGGAAAAACATGCATGGACCTAGCTGGGTTCTATACTTAGCAGGTTGTGAATGATGATTCCCAACACTTCTACCCAATAGAATCACTTGGCAGAACTTGAAAATACTGTACTGTGTCAGGGCACCCAGAACCCTTGCAGTTTAATTGGTTATTCTGGGGTGGAACTTTACTTTAGAGTTTTTGTTGTGCATATCTTACAGATGTTGTTTGTTTATATTTTGGTTTGCACTGGCTTGGTTGTGTGGTAACAGTCACAGGTGGTTCTAATATACAACCATGATTAGGAGCTAATGCTTTACAGTGTGTGCGGAGCACCTGGAAATTTTATGGAAATGCATAGTTTGATTTAACCACCTTGACACAGGATCTGAGATTCTACATTTCTACCAAGATTCAGGTGCTGATGGTTTACACAACAAACGTTGGGTCAAAAGATTCCAGCAGTTATTCAGGCATGGGGAAGAAAGGCCCCTTATAGGAACTTGTGATTCTGATAAGCTTCTATCTTATAATTGGAATAAAAAAGTAAACAGCAATATGGTTTAATTTTAGGTTACCATTTGATCTGTCCTAGAGAGTTTTTAAGTCAACATTCACACAGTGTTTCCCATTCTTTTAAAAAGTCCTGATTCCTTTATAGTATTTGACTCACTTTTACATAGTCTCTGCAAACAGGAATATTTTGTCAAGGCTTTATTTTCTGAAGTTTGTATTATGAATTGATCATTTCTTTGCCAACAATACAAATCTTCTTGGATGCTAATATTCTGACTTTTGTCACACTGCTCCTTAGGGTTTGTACCATAGAATATACTTTGTTTCTTATCTTTTTAAAATATACTTGAACATTATATGATAAGATTTTACTGAACTTCTTATTGGAAAAGTGAATTTTTAAGGATTTTTAATAATGGCAGCAACCAGATATATTTTTAAAAATCATTTCATCTATTTAACTTTTTTTAAAAAAAGATTATATTAGGGAAGAATCAATCATCACAAACATGTGGTATAATGAATAGTTGAGAAATTTAACAATAAAAATTAGCAAGGTGTCAAAAATTTTAAACTGCTTATTTTTTGGACATTTCTGCAATGTTTCTAGGGAATCCTTTAGGGAAAAATGTGCTGATAAAATATGTGCCATCATTTCTAAGCTCATAGACTCATTTTCTAAGTTCTAAAGTTTTAATAAGTATTTTTTTTTTGCAATATGTAAATTAAGAGCTGGTATTAGGCATGTGAGAAAGCTGTATCAACATCTTTAGGTTGCATGCTTAGTAGTTCTTAGGGCCAATTGAACAAAATAATAACTTATTAAATCTGTGTTGCAAATATGTTTTCATTAATGTATTTAACTTTTTGCTCATACATTTGGAATTTGAGAAAATATGCATGCATTTAGAAAAGAGTTTATCTCTTTATTAATTGTATATGTGTATATTAGTTTCTATTGCCATATCACAAAGTTTGGAGCTTAGAGCAACACAAGTTACAGCTCTGTAGGTGAGAGCACAGTTTCTGAGGTCAGAATTTCTGACAGTGGTGAACTGTGTACCCTGCTCAGGTTATTCCCAAGATGAAATCAAGATGACCTTTAGGGCTGTGATCTCATTAGAGGTTTGATTTCCTCTTCCAATCTCACTTGTTGCCAGAATGCAGTTGCTTATGGTTGTAGGACTGAAGCACTCAGCTCTGAGAAGGTACCCACTGTATTCTACCACATGACTCTCTCTAAAGGTAGCTCTTTGCTTCACGAAGGACAATAGAAGAACAAACATCTCTGGCACATGGAATCTGTCTTATTTCTTTCTAACATTGACCGCTTTACTTTCTTTCAAAGGGCAGGCCCAGATGTAGTATTCTCATTTTTTGCTAACTTAAACTGATTAGAGGCCTTACTGATGTCTAAAATGTCCTTTTCCATATAGTACTGTATAATCACAAGAGTGATATTCTATGCTACTCATAGAACCAAAGGGACTTGACCAGAGCCATGAGGCTATGCCAGCATTCCAGTGGCAAGTTGATAGGGCATCATACCAAAGAGGACTCCTCTGGAACTCTAAGATCAAATGGGATTTACTTTGCTAGGTTTGGACTTGCTTAGGATACCTCACTTTTTTTTATCCTTTAAATTTTTCCCTTTTAGAATGAGAATGTCTATGCTATGAGTGCTCTGTATCTTGGAAGTACATGTTTGTCTGACTTGACAAATTCAGGGCTACAGAAGAATTTTGCCTCAAGATGAATCATATCTCCAGTCTCATCCATATCTTATTTAGGTGTTACTTACATAAGACCTTGGACTTTAAATTTTAGAGGATGAAATGAATCAAAAATTGGGGGATTTGGGGGGGAAAATGAATGTATTATGCATAGAAGAAGGATATACATTTTTGGGGCCAGGGGAATAATGTTATGAACTGATTGTTGTGTCCCATAAAAATTCATAAGTAGAAGGGACATATGAGCACACAGCAAGAAGAGGGCTGTCTGAATCCCAGGAGAAGAGCTCTCACCAGACACTAACCCTGCTGACATCCTGACTTTGGACTACTAGTCTACAGAAACGTGAAAGGATAAGTGTCTATTTTTAAGACATCAGACTATGGAATTTTTTATGGCAACCCAAGCAGATTAAGGTCTTACAGCATACAATATGGTTAGGTGAAATAGATGATGTCAAACTCTTCTATAAGTTCTACTAATTTATATTTCCACCAGGAGTTCATCAGTATTTTCACTGATTTACATTCTTTTTAACAGTTGGTAATGTTTTTCTTTTTAATTTTACCCCTCCTAGTTGGTAAATAGTAATATATGAATATGATTTTATTTTAGATTTCATCAATAACTAATAATATTGATCACCTTTGCAGATACATGCACCCCATGTTGATTTCAAATTAACTACAATAGACAAGATATGAAAACAAGCTAAGTTTCCATTGATGGATAAATGGATAAAGAAGATATACTACACCACACACACACACTCACACACACACATTATGGAATACTATTTAGCTATAATAAAAAAAAATGGAATCTTGCCATTGGCAACAACAGAGATAGAAATTGAGTGCATGTTAAGTGACATGTTAGATAGAGAAAGATAGATACTCTACAGTCTCCCATATACAAGAAATCTAAAAAAACAACTGAAATATCAAAACAAACAAGCTCATAGATACAGAGAACAGATTGGTAATTGCCAGAGTGGGTTAGGGTGGGCATGATGGATGAACAGGTTCATAAGGCACAATTAAAACTTTATAATTTCTAGTAATAAAATACATATGTTATGGGAACATAATACAGCAAGGTGACTATAGTTAATGATGTATTGTGGTTTGAAAGTTGCTAAAAGAGTAGATCTTAAAAGTCCTCTTCACAAGGAGAAAATGTTATAATTATGTATGGTGACAGAGGTCAACTAGGTTTACTGTGGTGATCATTTCACAATGAATATGAATATTGAATCATGTTATTCACCTATAACTAATATAATGTTATATGTTAATTATATCTCAATTAAAGTATTTTATTTTTTTAAAAAGTATTGCAATCTACATGGGGTATCTTTCCATATTTGCTGTAGATAAGGGTTTAAATTAATTTTTCCATATTAATAACTAATTAACTTAATTAGTTAATTTTTAATAATTATTAAAAATTATTAATAAAAAAAAAGAAAAGAAGGACTTCCAGTCAAGATTGTGGTGTAAACACAACTCATCTCCTTGCAAATTGTATCAAAATTACAACTAGACTACAGAAAAACCATTATTCAGAACTGCTAGAAAGTGAGTTGAATGGAAGCCCTAAAACTATGGAATTAAAGAAGAAACCACATTGAGACTGGTAGATTGGGCAGAGACATGAACTTGCTAGATCTACACCCACATGTGGAGGATTAAAATCAGGAGGGGTATCTCAGGATAGAGGGGTCCCAGCTCCACCCCAGGTCCCCCAGCCCAGGGTTTCAGTGTCAAAAAGTTGAGTTCCCATAACTTCTGTCTATAAAAACTAGTGGGGATTGAGGCATTGAACACAGACAGAAACTTCTGGAATCCAAGGCAATTTCACTTAAAGGGCCTACAGAAGATTTACTTGAACTCATACCCTCTGAGTGCTCATGCTTGGGCAGCAGCTTGAAAGGCACCAGAGTCATATGTGGAGGAATTGAAGTGTCTGGCATCAAGGCAAGATGAGGGGGCAGCATTCTACCAGACAGAATGGCTGACAGGAGCCCTTATTCCTTTTCTGAGCTCTTCTCCCCACAAAGCTGGCAGGCTAGCACCTTATCTGAGACTCCATCGACCTGGATCTCACTGTTCTTCCCTGATTTCCTGAGGCTCTATCTACCCCACTTAACTTTTGGACCCATCTAAGCTGTTTCCAGTGGTTTTTCCATACTAGTCATGGCTCATGCTTCAGATTTTCCTAAATTCTCTCAAACATGTAGTGTCTGGCTTTAGCAAGCCCAAATATGCAGCATCTGGCATCTCACTAAGTGGCCCCAGGCCTGGTACTAGCATCAGTTAGCCTTGGGTCACAGCTTGGCCTCGTTTGAGCACTTCCAAGCCCAGTACAAGTAGCAGCATCTATAGATCACTTTGTAGCTTATGCTGGTGGCTCCAGGCAGAATATAATTAGTGGCTGACATTTGCCTCCACCTCCCAGAGGCTACAGATCTGAGAACCTAAAGAACAGCTATAGAAAACATTAGAGTACCACCAACCAACCACTTCCACAAGCAACACCCTCAAGGGGTAAATTCAATGAGTACCAGAGCCCTGCTGAAGTAAGTCCTGCTCTATGGACTGGGCACCACCACAGCTGATCCTCTATGGTTCTTGGAGGTGGGTGTCCAGTGGTCACAGCCATTTCCTGTAGCTGACTGACCTTGGTGAATCCCTCCCATTGACCTGCCAAAATTAATCAAGGCTGAACTATAATAGGAGGGTATACAAAGCCCAAACAGTAGGTGCATCTCATGGACCCAGCTGGTGTGATAGAAGAGGTTGTGCCACTGGACCCTACAGGACACCTACTACATTAGGCCACAAAAATACTAAGCTAGAGAGTCATAGAAGCTCTACTTAATACATAGAAACAAACAGAGAGGCTGTTAAAATGAAAAGACAAAGAAGCATATCCCAAATGAAAGAACAGAAGTCCAGAAAAACAATTGAACAAAATGGAGATACACAATCTACTAGATGCAGAATTCAAAACACTAGTCATCAGCATGTTCAATGAACTTAGGGGAAGAGTAGATGAACTCAGAGAAGCTTTAACAGCATAACAAAGGATATTGGGGGGGGGAGGTCAAGTAAAAGATACACTAATTGAAATGAAGAACAATTTACAGGGATCAATAATAAAGTGGATGAAGCTGAGGATCAAACTAGTGATTTGGAATATGAGAAAGAAGAAAAGTACCCAATCAAAGCAGAGGGAAGAAAGAAAAAAGAATTAAAAAAAAATAAGGTAGTTGTAAGGAGCCTGTGGGACAACTTCAAGTGTACTAGAGTTCATATTATGGGGGTGTGAAAAGGAGAAGAGAAGGAACAAGAAATTGAAAACCTATTTGAAAAAATAATGATGAAGACTTTCCTTAACCTGGTAAAAAAAATGGACATACAAGTTCATGAAGGACAGAGAGTCCCAAACAAGATGAACCCAAAGAGGCCTGCACCAAGACACATCATAATTAAAGTGCCAAAGGTTAAAGACAAAGAGATTCTTAAGTGCAGCAAAAGAAAAGCAGCTAGTTATCTACAAGAGAGTTCCCATAGGACTTTCATTTAATTTCTCAAAAGAAGTTTTAGGCTAGAAGAAATTGGCAAGAAATATTCAAGGACCTACAACCAAGATTACTCAGCAAAGCCATTATTTAGAACCTAAGGACAGATAAAGAACTTCTCAGACAAGAAAAAGCTAAACAAGTTTATCAACACCAAACCAATATTACATGAAATGTGAAAGGGCCTTTTTTAAAATTTAATTTTAGCGTTGTTGTATTATATCCATCCCCTGTTTCCTCCCCTCTGTCCCCTTCCCCACACTCCCCCTGGAAGTCAGTCCCACTTGTTGTCCATGTCCATGCTAGTTCCTTGACTAAATTGCTCCCCTTCTTTGCCTCCTCCTCCCCTCTCCCATCTCCCCTCTGCCTACTGAAGGTCTGTTGATTGTATTCATGTATCTGGTTCTGTTTTGCTTGTTTGTTTTGTTCATTATTGTCTTGTAATAGGTGAAATCATATGGTATTTGTCTTTCACTGACTGGCTTATTTCACTAAGCATAATACTCTCCAGTTCCATCCATGTTGTTGCAAAGGGTAGGAGTTTCTTCTTTCTTTCTGCTGTGTAGTATTCCATTGTGTAAATGTACCAAAGTTTTTTGATCCAATCATCCACTAATGGGCACTTAGGCTATTACCAGCACTTGGCTATTGTAAATAGTGGCACTATGAACATAGGGGTACATAGGTTCTTATGAATTGGTGTTTCAGGATTCTTTGGGTATAGTCCTTGCAGTGGAATTGCTGGATCAAAAGGGAGTTCCATTTTTAGTTTTTTGAGGAAACTCCATACTATTTTCCATAGTGGCTGTACCAGCCTGCATTCCCACCAACAGTACACCAGGGTTTGCTTTTCCCCACATCCTTGCCAACACTTGTTTGCTGATTTGTTGATGATTGCCATTCTGACAGGTGTGAGGTGGTATCTTATTGTGGTTTTAATTTGCATCTCTCTGATGGCTAATGATGTTGAGCATTCTTTCATATGCTTTTGGGCCTTTTGTATATCTTCCTCAGAGAGTTGTCTGTTCAGGTCCTTTGCCCATTTGTTAATTGGGCTGTCTGTCTCCCTGGTGTTGAGTCGCATTAGTTCTTTATATATTTTGGAGATCAGACCCTTGTCTGAGGTATCATTGGCAATTATGTTTTCCCATACAGTTGGTTCCCTTTGAATTTTGCTGTTTTCTTTAGCCGAACAGAAACTTTTCAATTTCATATAGTCCCATTTGTTGATTCGTTCTTTGATTTCCTTTGCCCTTGGTGAAGTATCAGTAAACATATTTCTGCATAGGATATCCAAAAGTTTACTGCCTGTATTTTTCTCCAGGACCTTTATGGTGGCACTGCTTATGTTTAAACCTTTTATCCATCTTGAGTTTATTTTGGTGTATGGTATAAGTTGGAGGTCTAGTCTTATCTTTTTGCATGTTGCTGTCCAGTTCTCCCAACACTATTTGTTGAAGAGACTGTTTTGACTCCATTTGATGTTCCTTCCCCCTTTGTCAAATATGAGTTGACCATGGAGTCCTGGGTTAAGTTCTGGGCTCTCTATTCTGTTCCATTGATCTATATGTCTATTCTTATGCCAGTACCAGATAGTTTTGATGACAGTAGCCTTGTAGTGTTGTGTGATGTCCGGTATTGTGATTCCTCCTACCTTGTTCTTCTTTCTCAAGATTGCTGTAGCTATTCATGGGCATTTTTGGCTCCATATAAATTTTTTTTTCTTTTAATTTTATTGTTGTTGTATTACATCCATCCCTTTTTTTCTCCCCTCT